>PVKS010001297.1:0-20803 GCA_004027875.1 Aplodontia rufa
GCTTGCATACAAAGTTTTAAATCGATCTTTCGTTCCTTTATTCTTTATAAGTACTTTTATTCTTTTACATGCAGTTGGTGCAGAAGGACTTGTCTGATCAGTCATTTTTTTCTTCAGGCCCCTTCAGAAATGGGGAGACTCCAAAGGCTCCTGGCTCATTAGGTTCCTGGCACAAGGTGACCTTTATTCCTGTTAGCCAATTAATGCACCCTAGATCTACCTGGGGGGGACACAGCTCACCTAGTCTGAAAGTGTGAGAATCAGACTCTGTGGACCCTTCCAGGGATGTTCAGTTTTCCCAAAATACCAAAGACACCATCAAGATGTGGTTATCAGCTTCCAAAATTCTTGATGAATCTGTTACAAAAAAACAAAACAAAACAAAACAACAACAAAATAAAAACAAGTGACCTGTGTCCAGATGGAGAAAGTGGCCCATGAGATAAACCTGTACCACTTGAAATCATGCCCCTTAAAAATGGTTTTTATGGAACCATTTCATTATTTTTGTACCTCAATTTTTTTACTGACTTGTCCTGAACACTAAGTAGTGTCGACTTGAAAAACACAAACATAAGGATAAGTATAAAGGTTGAAAAGGAATGACTTCTTGAACAGAGAGGGAAGTTCTGGTCCTGATTAATTCAGATTACTATCTAACCACATACCATTCTCAAGGGATTCTTCTTGGAAGAAGCAGACTGTGCCTTAAATGTGCAGCAACAAAAAGTCACCTTGCAAGGCAAGATTGATATAATCTTTTGCTGATTTCAAAGTATCAGCATTTCAATTTCTGTATTAATGATCATAGTAGAATAAAACATTTCTGCTTTCAGAAATGCGTGTTCACATTGCATTTTTTTCTGCAATATTTCTTAGAAGAAGAATTGCCAGAAATTATCATGGTCTTAAGTCACAATATATTATAGTTTCTAAAGGCAGAGCCCGACTCCATGTTTAGAATAACCAAGATGTCTCTTATGTTTGAATCCTGTGGATATTATATCATTTGAGGAAAAGAATGGGTCATTGAAATTCATTTCACAATCCTAATTTACATGGCTTAAAAGTGTTCACCTTCAAAGGTAAATAGATTAGGCCTCAAGATCCTGCCCAGATAATGGAAGACATTAGTCATGGTAGGGTTTTGTTTTGTTTTGTTTTGTTTTTTTGATTATTTGTTTGTTATTTCATTTAGGAGGAGCTTGTTCAATGCTGCGTTATTCTGTGCCCTGTATGAACACTGTTATTGCATTACAAACCTGAGGTTAATTTTTATTTGTTACTTCATTTTATTTGCTAATTTACGCAATTGCATTATAGGAAAATTGCTCGTTAAGGGCTTTGGGCTCAAAACATTAAGGAGAAAAATGGTAAATCTAGTTAACATTGCATCATCCCTATCATCAGAAGACAGGTGGCTTTAATGCTTAGTCCTGGGAGTGGGAAGGCAAAGCAGTGCTGAACCTGCCACTTGGAATAGTGTTGTGGATCCCATATGCTTGATTGACCCTTTGCTTGAACTTCTCTGTTCATGATGGCTTAGAGACAGACTCAATTTCTGTGCTCTTCTCTGGATGCATTTAGTGCTACAAGAGGTATGTGACTTGGCCTCCTATCCTCCACGTGTAGCAGATGAGCAGATGTGGACATCTGTGAGCACTCTGGTCCTCTTCCTGGAAACAATCTGATGGAAAGAGGTAGACCAGCCTGTCCTGGTTTCTTGGAGACACGAGTGTTGGACTCTACCTCACAATGTCTCCTAAACCCAAACCTGGGTGACTCTACTCTGTTGTGTCATTCCCTGAAAATATACCTGCTTCCTTCCTTTGACTTTCTAAACTTTACTAACAGAGAATTGGAGGCACCTTTTCTGTCTCTCATCATCTGAGGTGATGCTAAATAGCCCCAGAATTGGTTATTTTCATAGAGAATGGCTATACTTTCTTTTCAGCAATGCCCAATGCCACTACCTACTGCAATAGCGGTTTAGATCCAAGCCCATATGTGGAATTTCTTTTCTTTCTTTACATACAAAGTCAAAAATTTAAAAGAAGATATCCAATCACATCCTCTGTGAGCTTTGGGAATTGCTTCTTTGATCCTCCGTGTGAGGTTTGTCTTGGAGTATTCTTTGTAGGGCAGTTTGGTGCCCTTGATGGCTTTTAGTTTATTCTTGTCGTGGAATGCTTTTATTTCCCCCTCAAATTTGAAACTGAGTTTTGCTGGGTACCCTCAGCTGACAGTTGTTTTCTATTAGTCATCCATTGCTGTGTAACACATACTTAGTGGTTTAAAATAATATAATTTAATATCACACAACATCTGTGGGTTCAGGCATCCAAACATGACTTGGTTAGTTCCTTTGCCCAAGCAAAGTACCTCACGAGACTACTTAGGGTGGTGCTAACTGTGTCTTTATTTGAGGATGTTGTAGTCATCTTTTTCATTGCCGAAATTGAACAACCTGACAAGAACAATTTTAGGAGGAAAAGTTGGAGGGAGGTCTCAGTCCATGGAAGACTGGCTCCATTCCTCGGGGCTCAAGGTGAGGCTGTGCATCATGGCAGCAGGCATGGCCCAAGGCCTCACATCAGGAAACAGTAGAGTTAAATTCCACTCCAGATGCAGAATATATCTACCAAAGGCACAGCCCTAATGACCACCTCCTCCAGCCACATCCTACCACTCCACAGTTAACCTCCACATAGGTAAGGAGATTAAGACCAACTCACTGACTGGGTGAAGGCGTCCATAACCCAATCATTTCACTTCAGCTTCTTGAATTGTCACACGTGAGCTTTTGGGACACGTATCACATTCAAATGTAACTTATAAGAGGCCCACCTCAAATGAGAAGGATCTGCTTCCAGTGTCACTCAGGTTGTTAGCAGAATGCAGTTCTTTGGAGTTGATGTACTTAAGATGTTAGTTTCTTGCTGGGTTTTGATTAGAGGCTGCTATAAGCTCCTAAAAGCTGTTCAAAGTTCTTTACTAGGTGGGCTTTCCAAGATAGGCCCTTCCCAGCATGAGCTTGCTTCTTCAAAGCCATCATGGGACAGAGAGAGACTCCAGAAAAATACTACAATCCTAGGTTCATAATTACAGCCACATAATCAGATACATGCTGTCAGTTTTTCCATGTTCTGTTCATTAGCAACAAGTCATGGGTCACTTATGGGGAAGTTACTACCTATGGGAGTGAACATTAAGAGGCAGGAATCACGTGGGGTACACCCAATAGTGTGTCCACTGCAGCTGTACCATATGGAGGGGAGTAGAGCACAGCCACAAGTGACTGATGACTTTCATTTAATGTGGTTATCGGATTTCCCACTGCTCTGGGCAGTCCTGCCATTAGGGACTTCACACTGGCCGCGTCCCTCTCCTGTGATCTCACTCATGCCATTTTAACTAGCTTTTGTGCAGTGCACTCTCTGGGGCTTCTCTTCTCTTTCTGTGATGTTCCAAAACGTTTGGTTTCCTTATGCACAAAAATTAGTTCTCTTTGTCCCTATATTTTGTTTTCCTGGACATTTCCTAAAGTCAATTTTCTCCTAACTAAATGGCTTAGCAAAGTGTTTTACTGGCAAACAAAAAAAAAAAATTAAAAAATAAGATTCTGTGTTTCCCTGTGTTCCTTCATATGACCAATACACCATAATCACTCTGCTTACCATAGTATTCAGCACAATTTGATATGTTTTTAGAAGCTGAATCATAAAGAATGTCATGGACAAGTAACTACTGCCCAAGATCTTGCCTGGGCTTATTTAGAGTGGAGACTACACTTTTTTTCCTGTGTCCTCATTAAAGTTCCCAAGGATTCCAAAACGTTCTGTGCACATGGATAAGAATGAGGGTCATTAAACAAAAGTACTTTGTTGATAACAACCTTGGGCTTCGACACCTCTGGTTACCCTGTCCATTTGCTCTAGTCAAGCAGGTGTCTTATGGAATGAGATGAACAAATAAGAAAATGACTTGTTGGCAATTTAAATTCTTAGTCCTAGACAGGGAGAAAGAAAGCTATTTCCCAGGAGATATTTCCCATTCAGTAATTCTCAAACTTAGCATCAAAATCCTCTAGAGGACTTGTTAAAATACAGATGGCTCAATTCATCCAGTGAGGGGCATCTGGGTTGGTTCCATAATTTAGCTATTGTAAATTGAGCTGCTATGAACATAGATTTTGCTGGGTCACTGCAATGTGCTGATTCTAACTCCGCTGGAAAAATACCCAGGAGAGGGATAGTGGATCATGTGGACCCAGGAAAGGCATAGTAACACATAACCTAGGGCATTCATAGAGATGTATCAGGAAGGAGGGCAGAGGGGGGCAAGGAGAAAGGGGTAACGGTGGGAGAATAGGGTGGGATCTAGGGGGTAAATCTAATTTTAAGAATATATACATATCATATTGTTTCATTGGATGCATTTTTGATTGTACATTAACTAAATTTCTTAATAAAAATGTTATAAAAATAAATAAATAAAAATTTAAAAATATAGATGGCTGGGTGTCATCTCCCAATTTAAGTACCAGTATCTGGTGGCACACCCACAGTTTTTTTATTTAGTAAGTCTGTAGTGGTACCCACTAATTTACATTTCTGACAATTTGCCAGCTAGTACTGATACTACTGGTTTGGGAACCGCACTTTGAGAACTACAGCTTTAATGTGTTGCCCCCAAATCTCACAGTACAGCAAAATAGGGTGAGATAAGGTGGAGAACTGAGTTTGTAAATTCTTGAGGCCATGTAAATTTAGCAATAGCTATGCCAGGTAGAGTTGAAGGGCAGAGTCTGGGCAGCCACAGACTCCATATCAGTATTACCAAACTTCCCAGTGGTGTCCTAATTTTCTAGGAAGAGGAGGTTAATCATAAGATCTAAATGGATCATGCAACTCCTTGAAGAAAATGTGAAGCTATGAAGAATTGAGGTATTGATGAGTAGGACTACAATTCATAGGGTTTAATATAGCACTGTGAGAAAACCTGAATATGCATTATAATCAATCAGTAGTTGCATTTTTTAAACTAGAAGACCATCATTAAAATGTCTTTTGCAACTTTTACACATTTCACTACTCAGATTAATCCGTTGTTACCACTGAAGAACAAGTTGTTCCTGATATTCGTAGAAATTATTTTTAATGACCTTCCTAAATATTTGGTAGTAGGTATTTTATTTTATTTATTTTGTTATTGTTGTTACATTTGGTTGTTGCTTTAGATCATTCATGAGACTATAAGTAAGTACTGGATTCTTAAAAATAATAATTCTGTATAGAAAAATAACCAACTTCAATATAAAAATGTCTCTACTAAATATGTCCCCAAATAATTTCACTTGTACTTTGAACTACTAAAAAATTATTTCCAGATACAATACTCTTTGTAAGTAAGAGATTCCATTCAGAGATAGGCAAATGTTTATGGTTTTACCAAAGCCCATCGATGAAAAAACAAAACAAAAATGTGTCTACAATATCATTTTAGGTGCAGTATAAGAAATAGTGTCTTGTTATTGAATCATACAGTGAATCTCCCCCTCCACCACACACATCAACTGCAATGGTTCAGACATGGTGAGAATGTGTCACCAAAGTCTCACGTGCCAGAAGGTTGGTCCCCAATGTGGTGGTGTTGAGGTGATGGAATAGATGTGGGGCCTCTTGGAGAGTAGGTAGGTCACTGAAGCTGCTGTCCTCAGAAGGGATTAATGTAGTTCTCATGGCCTTGGTTACTGCTGGCAACAGTTCATTATACTATAAAGGAACAAATCTGGTCCCTGAGTCACCCTGACTTCTTATCTCTTCATGTAATCTTGCAGGTGTTCCCACCATGATCCACCCACCATGTTATGATATACAGAAGTTCCTCACCTGAACCAAGCAGAATCTAGGATCATACTTTTGGATCTCCGGAACTGTGAGCCTCAGTAAACCTCTTTTCTTCACAAAGTACCTAGCCTCAGGTGTTTTATTACAGCAAAAGAAAGTAGACTAAGACACCAATATTTCTAGTTGTCACTTAGTCCATGGACAGTGTGAACAGTGAGTTAGTTGCTTACAATTGGAAAAATCAGTGAATAGGAGCAGTGAGAGTAGATTTCTCCCAATGTGTACTTTAAATCTAAGCATCTAAAACATCTTTGAGGCAATAATTATCTCACCTGGAGAAGAATTCACAGGTGATGCTGAGATAGCTGTCTAGAAACATTTGACCTTAACTCATTTCTTTGAGGATATTTGCTGTTTTCTGATCTTCCTCCAAAGGCAGGTTTTCCCCTTTCCTTGTACATGTGATGCAGTATCTGCTAAGATGAACCATATGAAGTTGCCATACTGACAATTTTTGACATATGAGCGCAATTTCATAGAGCACAAACTAGTAATTTAACAGGAAGTATGCATATTATGTATATTTATGAATTCAATCTCTTTGGGTATAAATTCTTGCATCAGCATCACTTGTAAATTGCATTAGAATTTTTTAATTAAACAGATTTATTCATCTTTTTTTAGCATCCAGCTAGCTGATCCAGACAGACAGAATACTATTGCAGGGGAGGGAAACACTTACTCAAGTGCTTTTTCTTCTTTAATTATATAAAAAAGATTACTTAAAGTTATTGAATCAACAATCAATTGCAGAAGGAACTTAAAAATATACCCCAAACAGAGATGGAAAATTAAAATGCTACAAAAATTTCATATTGTACCTTACAATAAACTTCAAAAATACAGTTAAGATTTAATTTTAGCATTTGAGCTCAGTCAACACATAAGAGAAAGCTTGGCAGAAGTTTTGGAAACAGAAGCCATGTTCATTCATCCGTTCCCCATCTATTCATTCAGTTAACATCTGTTGAGTGCTTACCTTATCCCTGGCACCATCCTATCAACTGAGTTCATACTCACAGGAAGATGAGTATCCCCTTCTGTCAATGATTCCAATGGTCCAATTACCCATACAAATGCCTACCAAATGATCTACTGGTAATATATTATAAATTTGCTATGTCTTATTCTATAAACTTACCTTTGATTTTTTAATTTAGTTTTATTTCCTCCTTTACACTCCAAACATGTTTTATTTAACCATCTTGCCTAACTGTACTGGCTAGAACCTTTAGTAAAACTTTAACACAAAATGACAACAGCACATACCCTGTCCTTCTTTTTTTTTCTTTTTAAACCACTTTATTGGGTTATGATTGACAGGTAAAAAGTTGTTCATATTTAATGTGCACAACTTGATAAATTCATGAATAAGTATACACTCATGAAAGCTCTGCCATTAAGGCCATGTACATATCCACGATATCTCTGAAGTTTCTTTCTGGCCCTTTACATTTTACATGTGTGTGGTAAGAGCATTTAAAAGAACATCTAAATTTTTAGCAGATTTTATTTATGCAATAGAGTACATTTAGTGATAGGTACCACACAGTCAGCTTTGTATTGTTATAAAAAAAATGCCTGAGATAATCAGCTTCTAAAGAGAAAAGGTCTGTTTTCATTTCACTGTTCTGGTAATTTCAATCCATTACTGATGGGTCTCAGTGTTCTGGGCTTATGTGAGGTAGCACATCATGGTGGGGATATAGGAGGAGCAAACCACTCAGTTCAGGCCAGGAAGCAAAAGAGAGTGAGGAAGGGGCCAGGTCCTGTAATCCCAAGACACAGCTCAGATGACTGGAAAGCCTTCCACTAAGACGCTCCTCTTAAAAAGTTTCCACTGCCTCCCGAGAATGCTACTGTGGGGACCAAGCCTTCAGTACATGCACCTCTGGGGACGTTCAAGGTCCAAATGATAGTAGACACTATGCTGCATAGCATATCTCTGGAACTTAGTTATCTTGCATCTGAAATTTTGTTCCGGTTCACCATCATTTCCTCCTCTCTAGCCCCTGGTTCACTTTAATTAGAATGACATACTTTTATATGATCTGGACTCTGCAATTTGACATACGTTAAATTATTTTGGGAACTAAAATTTCTTAATAATAGTATATTATTTTCAGTGTGACTCTATATGCTGGATATCTTGTCTCACATGAGTCAAAGAACTGATTTTTTTTTCTAGTTCCCATGGTTAAAAGAAAACTGGTCCCTGACTCAGTGAGTCTTAACCAGGGATCTCCCTTCTGCCTCTTCACTGCCACTCAGGAACATTTGGCAATGCCTATAGACATATTTGGTTATCAATACTGGCAGGAGTGGCTAGAAACCAGGAATCGATGTGCTGAACAGTGCTACCATACACAGGCAGCTCCTGCTCCCGCCCCTCCTCACCTCAAATCAAAAAATTTTCCTCCTCAAATTATCAATAGTACTAAAGCTGAGAAACTCTGCTCTCACCAATATGAGAGGTTATTCCATTCACATCTTGCTGTTCTTGATTCTGTACATCAATTGAAAAAGTTTAACTTCATTGGATTATGCCACTGTTTATTTATTTGTATTTTTCAAAAAAAATTGTCAAGACATTGTAGGAGATACAAAGATATATAAAATAGGATATCTGATCTCCAATTTATGTCCAAGATCCTACCTTACATCTAACTAGGGAATGAATTTGACCTTCTGAGAGAGAAGAGTGACCGATACTCCCATTGGTCACTTAGAAGGTGATACCGGATATCTTTGCACATTCTGCTCGTCACACCAGCTCTCTCCACCTCAACTTGAATGCCACTTTTCACAAAGTCTGGTTCTAAATTCTTTGGAAAAGAAAAATGCAGTTCTATTGTTCAAATTGCATCAAAGGCAGAACCGTGTGGGGGAGAGGAGGACAGGAAAATACGACCCTTTGTGATCATAATGTGGGGAAAATGTTTGTCTTAATAGCAGGTTACAAAATAGATTTCTTAATCTAAAAACGATAAAATCTCCTGAATAGGAAAAAGCTGATACCTCAGATAATGAACAAATAAGGCAGTATTTATTCACATTGTCTACCCTGGGGAAGATCCGGTAGTAACCCTTTCTTACCTACGGCTAAGCACATTTGCTCTTTGACAGCATGTCACTTTCTCATTTGCTCCAGAAATGGTGATGAGTGAAATCAAGAAGAGAGGGTATCAGAACTGTGTGATGCCTCCGTCTGGGGAGCAGGTGTTTCTTGACTGCATTTGACTGAAAAAAGGGTAGAGAGATAGAGAGGCTATGTATGAACAAACAAAATTTACTGCACTTTTCCATCATTAATTACTCTTGAACATACAACACAAAGGTGCACATACTATATGGATGCATGTGTGTGCATGTGTATACAGGTGTATAAGTGTGAGTGTGCATGCTATGATTTGACCGTAAATAACATTCCCAAAGGTCCATAAGCAAAGACTTGTTCCTCAGGGTAGTGCTACTGGCGAGGTCTATGAACCTTTAGGAGATGGGGCTTTATGGGAAATCCTTAGGTCGTTGGTGACATGCCCTCAAAGGGGATTATGGGACACCAGCCTCATCCTCTGTCTCTCTGTGCTTGGGTTTGAGATGTGCACACTCCCTGTTATTGCCATCGACCACCCTCACCAGAACTGAGCCAGTGTGGGAACTGTGCCTTTGAATCTCCAGAGCCGAAGCAAACTTCTTCTCATAAGCAGCTAGTTTCAGGCACTTCATTGTAGTAATGCAATGCTGATTAATACACGGTACCAATATATACAAATATGTATGCACATGCAAATATATAGGTCCACGCAAATATATAGTTCCACACAAATATATATATGCACACACAAATATATAGGTCAACACAAATATATATATGCACACACAAATGTATAGGTCCACACAAATATATATATGCACACACAAATATATAAGTCCACACAAATATATATATGCACACACAAATATATAGGTACACACAAATATATATATGCACACACAAATATATAGGTACACACAAATATATATATGCACACACAAATATATATATATATATAAAACAAATATATATATATATATATATATATATAACAAATATACATTTTCTCAGAAACACCCATGTAATGGAGAGGTACCCTGCCTGTCTTTTCCAAAGAGCTGATTAAGTGGTTCACAATACAACAGTGTGCTATTTCCTCTTATCCCCAATTTTCCTGATGATTCACCTAGAATATGGCTATCTGGAAACAGCTAAAATTAACTGAACAATTTAGAAAACCCACTGAGCTAAAGTTGCACAGTGCAGACTAAAAGGAAGCAGGAAGATGGGTGACTCAGGGGATTCTTAATGGAAGTTTAAACCTTTCGTGTTCACGCTGCCTCAATTTATGGATGAGGCACTGTTCTTGTGGATACTGTCAAAGCGCTTTTTTGGACAACTCATTACTTTAAATTGGGGAAGGCAAAGAGCAGCTGTGGTATTGCAGGAAAGAGTTAGGACTAGAAGCCAACTTTTCCAGCTCTGGATTTCTGATGTTTGGAATGTTGGTTTCTAGGGACATCATCAGTGACTTGGGAGCCAGTTTGCCGCCCCTCCACCCACCCAGGGGCCTGCTGCAGCATCAGACAATTTCCTATCTAATTAGCCTCCATGTGTGAAGGAGGATTTGAGCATCTGATGACCCAAAATGACACATATCCCCACGAGGGATCCCTGGGGCACCCCCACACTCACACACCAGAATCTCCCCGGATGGAAACTAACTTGAATGGAAGCCATGACTTCTGTGAACCCCTCCATCCTTCAAGACCCCTCTGTTTATGATCACAGCAAGATCTGGAGCAGCTACTAGCTAACCCAATGACACAAGTGGGAGAGAGACACTGGGTGGTTTTCCTAAATGAAGTAGTCATAAGAATCAATTCAGAGTTTTCTCCCTAACCCACAACTCACTCAACTGTTTCCCAGAATCAATAACAGTAGATAGTAGATGGGAATTTTGTGAAAGATGCTGCTTCCAATTCAGTCTTTGTATTATGGGGACAAATTCTTCATTTAATTCATGACCATGAACCTCAATTAACTCCTGCAGCCAAGGAGACTAAGAAGGAGGAACTTCTGAAGAAGTCCGTGAGACGTTAGAGCCCCTATTTAGTCACCCTTTCTATAGGGGTCTATCCTGGACAGCAGGACTGTAAGTGCAGAAGATGAGCTACACACACAGGAGAGGAGAGCAAGAACAAGTTGTGTCAATCTATCACAACCAGAGCAGCAGCACTGTGAGGGGACCGCAGTGTCTTCCACTTTTGGTGAACTACAACCTGGAACCAAAAAGGGAAGACAATTCTAGAAAAGGTACAGAACAATTGAACAATAACATACTCCAGCAAACAACAAAGATAAATAAGTTAAATAAGGACTAAAATTTAATCGTTGGTGCTTACAATGTTTCTATAGCAAAAGCAAATTTGGTGGTGTGTCTAGAGCAAGAGATTTTTTTGGAGTAGGTTCTCAAGAGTTCAGTTGGTCATGATAAATACTTTTAAGAAATTTTGTTGCAGAGAGGGTTAAAGACAAGAAGTTACAGAAGCTAGGTAATAAGCAAGACCATGGGAAGATTTTTTTGTTTTAAGTTGGATGTTTGTATTCCAGTGGCAATTATCCAATAGTGTGCCCTTCACACTGAAAAGATGTTGGAGCAATGGGTTTGGATAGAAAACGCAATGCACCGGAGCACTTGCTTTAGAAGGGACCCTGAAATCCCAGCGTTGCTCACTAGCTTCCACTGCCGCCAGCCTGGTCCAAGCCATCATCTCCTACCTAGAAGGCTTCAACAGTTTCCGACTAGTCTTCCTGCCTCCAGCCTCCTCCCTTACTTTAAGTTTTTGTTCACATCTTACCTTCTCAAGGAGGTTATTCCTGACCACTCACTTGAAATTGCAAACTAGCCCCACCTTCTTATCCCTGTTCTTGTTCAGCATTTTCTTTTTCTATGTTTACTGCCTTCTAAAGACATTGTGATTGACTATTTTCTTATGTTTCTCGTGTGTTGACTGTCCCCGACACACTGCTAGTTAGAAGGTGAGCTCCATGAAAGTCCTGTTCACTAGTGTGTTCCAAACTCCTTAAAACTGTGACTGGCACAGAGTAAACAGTCAGCAGATACTTGTTGAATGAATCAATGTATGTAGCTAGTGAGCTCCCTAAAGATTTTTGAATGAGAAGTCAGAGACAGTCTCTTTGTGCAAGGTAAATATGCTATACTCCACAAATAAGTAAATTTGTTGACACACTGCAACAAATTTATTCAAAAGGTAAAAGAAGAAAACATTATTTGTATATAATTCTTTTGCATTCAGTGTAAAGCACATTCATCAAAAATTTATAACCTCCATATGTTCTCAGAACTTTCCAATTTATAATTTCATTCAATTAAACCCCCAACAACATTGCAAAATGGGCATTGCTACCCTCATTTAATTATTAAAGAAAATGGAATTCAGAAGATGTAAGTGGCTTGCTCAAAATCCTGCAAACTTGCAAATGTAGGGGAGTCAGGTCTCAACTATGGACTTTCTTCACATATCATTGGAGGTACTTCTTGGTTCTGTTACAAGAATAAATAACACAGGTTGCATGTCATGGTAATTACATATGGAAGAAATTTTAAATTTTGTATCTTTAGCTTGAGAATATTCATTTAAAATTTTAATTAAATATCTATCTACCCATCTATCCACCTATGCATACAGTATATATATATAAATTTATCAAGTGCTTACAAAGTTAGGCATGTTGTTAAGTACTATGCAAACATCTCATTTTAATCTTATCCCAAACATGATAGTTGAGATATTCCATTTTACAAATGGGAAAATGGTTAAATAACTTGCCCCAGGTTAATGGTAGCGTGAGCTTCAATATGAACCTGGAAAGTCACATTGAAGCCTAGTAACTGCTCCTAACCATTAAAATATAATATTTTCCTCCCTTGGTTAATGATAGCAACTTGATTAAATTAATCAGCTACTATTTAGGGAGAAATAGATAATTCCTTTTGGGGGACAGTACTGGAAGTTGAACTCAGGGGTACTTTATCATTTAGTTATACCCCCAGCCCTTTTTATTTTATTTTGAGACAGCAACTTGCTAAGTTGCCTAGGCTGGCCTTGAACTTGTGATCCTCCTGCCTCAGCCTCCTGAGTGGCTGGAATTACAGGTGTGTATCGTGGTGCCCAGATTGAATTTCTGAACTATTCTGCTTCATCTTTTAAAGATGGGTGTTTGTTAAAGTGCCTCTGAGTGGTGCACTTGGCTAGGAGCCTGGCAGTTGCCCAGGTCTGCTTTTGTGGGTGGGGCTGAAACAAAATTTCTACAGCAGGGAGGTTAGGGACTCTCCCCTGAATGGGCTCCTCTTTTCCTTTGGAGCTTCATATCTGATCCAAGGTGTTCAATCTTCAAGCACACACCTCAGTGGCTTTTCTGATGCGTCATATCAACCCAATTCCTAGGGACTGAGCCCAGAAAAGCAACACTATGTAGGTGTGTTCACAGCAAGGTAGAAATCCCTTCATTGGTTCAAATGTTTTCTGCTCTTCACTGTCCTCATAACTCTCAACATTTCTTTATGTGAAGAATGACCGAGCTAAAATTTTAAATTTGGATCAGATTGCAAATTTGTACGTGTTACGTGACAAATGTCTAAGAAAGCAATCACTAAGACCAGGTGCTCACTTACCTGCACTTTTTTTTTAGAGAGAGAGTGAGACAGTGAGAAAGAAAGAATAAACTTTATTTAGTTTTTCATGTGGCTTTCGTTGCTCCAACACTTTGCTGTGTATGTGGTGCTGGGGTTCAAACCTGCGTCCTCACACATGCCAGGCAAGCACCATAACTGCTGAGCCACCGCTCCAGCCCTTACCTGCAATCTTAAGTCCACTCAAGCCCTGAAGCTGCCCAGAGTTTGAGATGGAAACTTCTTTGCAGAACTGGGCAGCGCTGTTCTTTGCTTCTCTTTGCTGGCCTGTTATTAGTACTGGAGGAAACAGAACACAGGAAAACAATACTTTTATCTCTAAGAGGTCAAAACCCTGATTCCGGCACCTTTTCCATCAATCTGTGACATGGGTATTCTGCATTTAACTAGATTTACCAATAATTTTAAAAAGTCAAAGAAGTCTTTTTCATTTAAAGTAATGAAATTGTAAACAGATTGGATAAGTCAGTACAATCTAATTAATAGTCTAAAACAAGTATAAACCCATTTTCTGAAACAATTATCAGAATAGTTTCTGAATGCTGCTTGATTTTTATTGGGCTACTTCACTAAGTTCCTCTTAGACCCATCTAGATTTCTTTTAAGCATGGGTCATTTATACATTGATTTTTTTAACAAACATTTATTGAACATTTACTATGTGGCTGAAACTGACTAGGCATCAAGGATAGAGATTATGAGTTTCTATCCTTAAATCTCCAAAGAAAACAAACAATTACCTTAACAGATAATGTAATGTGATAAGTATACTGATACTTATATTCAATTCTATGTTCAGTAGGATTGCTTTAAACCAGATAATTTCTTCTGTATGTGAAAGAAAATCAGAAACGGCCACGTTATTATGTATAAAGTTGATTACTCTGGCTTGCAATGTATATAGCAATGCCACTTATAGAAAAGAAAAGAACAGGGGCTGGAGTGGTGGCTCGGCGGTTATAGCGCTTGCCTGGCATGCCGGAGTACACGAGTTCAAACCCCAGCAGCACATGCACAATGAAATGTCCAAGGAAAGAAAATCACATGAAAACTAAAATAAAAATTGCTTCTGTCTCTCTCACTGTCCCCTCTTTACAGAAAAGAAAAGAAAAGAATAATATTAAAACAGTTTTTTTAAAAACATCAGATTATTACATAAATGTTATGGGCTACTTCATTATTATAGTTGTACTTTAAAACATAGCATTTTACCTACTGTGTTTTCAATTTTTTTCCCTCTTTTTCGGTTTTGCTACAGGTCAAACTCAGGGCCTGTGTATGCTAAAAATACGCTGTACAACTGAACAACACACCAGCCGTCGTGTGTGTGTGTCTGTGTGTGTGTGTGTGAGAGAGAGAGAGAGAGAGAATTTGTATTTGAACTTATTTCTTCAGAATGTGCAATTGTTTCTTTCTGCCTGCTTTTTTAGTGCTAATATATTATTTTCATGACTGCCTTTCACTGTTATTGATTGGCAAACAAGTCAAACCCTACACCTGCAGAGTAGCAGGCTGCTGCCAGTGCCGCTCTGCGTTAGCTACAGTGCGCCAGTGTTCTCCAAACAGGGTGCAAGGAATCAAGATGCTGCTTCAGCCCAGACAGATTTGCATCCTTTCTGCACGCTGTCAGAGGTGGCATAAATTATTTCCCCAGGAAAATAAATTCCTGTCCTTCTCTAGTTTCTTTTCAGAGTCTCCTGGAAGAGATGGAAATCTTGGCAAGTTCTTGGCAGGAACCTGATGCAGAGCTGTCTGGGGCTTTTCTTAACCTACTCACATCATCTTTAGACGGCCAGGGTGTGGATCTGCATGTCTTCCTATAATTGAGTAGAGCCTTGAAAGTTCCATTGCTCTTTGGAAAAGAGAAGATGAAAGCAATGGAAAAGGAGAGCAGAGGCCCAAACAGCTAGTGGTAAGCAAGCGGCCTAGAAAGGGAAAGAAGCAGCAGTGGGTTCCTGAAGGACTCAAACAACAAATGCATCATTAACAACTGCTTCGTAGTTTGGGTCCACACTATACGGTAACTGCCTCAGACACCCACGAGTCTTCAATAAAACTCTGTAGCACATGGGAAGCATCTTTAGGGGTAAAGAAGAGACCAGCCAGGAGAAGCTGAGACTTCACTGGAAAAAGAAAACTCAAGCAACTGACAAGAGAAAGGTCATTTCCTGAAAATTCCTGGACTAGGAATCTCTGTGTGCATCTCTGCAAACGGACATGTGTGTGCAAGTGGGTGCGTTTCAGAAGGTAGCAGGAGATGTCGGATTTCTTATAGATGTGGAACGCTGTTTGCAGCACTTAGCTTAAAAACTGCACATTTAAGTTAAACAATATTCTAAAGCATTAGAGGATCCTGCCTAGAATAAAACTTGGTTTCCCCAATGAACATATTTCAGATTCAGTGATGATGCTTTCCACAAACCACACTTGTATTGAGAGATACTTAACGTTGTGTATGTGTTGCACAGATTGGACACCTCGGATGGCTGACTCTCTACTAATGTAGCCAAACTGATAGTTATGTAAGGTGCTGTGTCTAGTAGGATTTTTAAAAACCAGTTAATTTCTTCTGCATATGAAAATAAATCAGAAAAAGAGTCAAATGGTCATATACCAAACTGTTCACCATCACACGCGATGTACGTAGTTCATACCACACATTAGGCATTGCCCTATGCAGAGGATAATTCTGTGCCAAACCTAAAGATGCCCCAGGATGGTTGATACAGAGCACAGCAAAGCGTTACCTTCTTCCAGGTCCTCACAAATGCGTCTCCTTCTGCTTGAGCTACATCCCACTTTCCAATCCCAGACACAGTGCACTGTCACTGAAGCAAAAGGAAGCAATACTCAAAAGACGGCTACCTCACCCTTCATCGTCTTCTGCATTCCACTCAGGAAGGATGTCTGCCCTCACTCCACTGCCATCGCGTTGAATGCTGTAGGGACATTTTGAGTCACACTCAACAAGCCCCAGTAAATAACTGGGATAACTAAGGGACTGTTAAGAAGAAAGATGGTTTGGACATTGGATCAGTCGACATCTGCATCTCTTTGTTACACCACCTTGATTTGTTTGTATGTTCTTCAGTCTCCCTGATTATACCATGAGTCGTTCTAGGTGTAGACAGAGATCCCATCAACTCACCTTGTCCGTCAATCCCAGGTTCTTCCATCGGCAGTGCTTATTAATAGATGTGTGTTCCATGGAGAAGTAAATAAATTAGTGGATGAATGGATCGATGAAAGATTCATTTCTTATCCCTTGACACCTGCCTTATTTCCCCAGAAAATGTGAGACTTTAATTGTTGTTATGTTTTGCTTTCCTTATCGCTGTGTAGAGAAGAAAATATACATCTATGAGCTAAGATAAACCAGGAAAGGAGCTGCTTAGGATAATCGTCTGTAATCGTAAAATGCATCTCATATAAATATCTAATAGTTAGCAATAGAGGATAATAAGAAAGAGATTGTATACAGATTGATAGCCTGTCACCACAAGGAAGAAAATAAACCAAAAAGCCTAGAGGATAAATTATTTTACTTTTTTGTGGTGGAACCAGCATATCCATTAAGGTTGCACATATATATATATATATCAACCTTTTCAGAACCTGATCTGAGAACCAACAGGACTGGGTCTATAATTCATGGGGTCCAGTGCAGAATGAAAATGCAGAGCCCTGTGTTCAAAAATTAAGAATTTCAAGATGGGACACATATTATCCATTTTCCTAATAGTAATGTTTTTGTGTTCTGATCCATCCAGATGTTTATATAGGAGCTTTGTTTGGCATTTAATAAATGCCTGGTAAATGTTCAACAAAAAAAGCCTATTCTCTTTAATCTCAATTTTAAAAAAAAGTTTCATCAAAATGCCTAGTGACAGAAAAAATAGAGGTGAGATTGAGAAATGCACCATACAATGGGTGTTTGTCTATGTAAACCTTTCAGTGTATGTAGTAGTGTTGTGATTTGAATGTGAGTTGTCCCCAAAAGTTCATGTGAGACAGTCCAGGAGGGCTGAGGTAACACGATTTGATTATGAGAGCCTTAACCCAATCAGTGGTAAGTGTAGGCTGGCAGGGTGTGGCTGGAGGAGGTGGGTCATTGGCAGTGTGCCTTTGGGGTGTATATTCTGCATCTAGTGGAGTTACTCTGCTCCCTGGAGCATGCCTGCCGCCATGATGTTCAGCCTCACCTGAGCCCCAAGGAATGGAGCTGGCCTTCCATGGACTAAGACCTCTGAAACTGTGAGACCCCAAATAAACCTTTCCTCCTAAACTTGTTCTTGTCAGGTCCTTGGGTCACTGCAGTGAAAAAGCTGACTAAAACACGTTCCCTCAGTTAAGACGTAGGTTAAATATTGCATTTCCTAAGTTCCAGTGCTGAGCTAAATATATCTCAGCCTGGGCTTTCAAGGCACATCCCCAGAACAATAGAAAATGATACGTTCTCCTCTTTGGAGGATCCTTTTCATGCCAGAGTATGAAGCACAGCTCCCTTGCACTGGTTCCACACAGAACACTTACTCCTCTTTCCTCTGGTGGCAATCAGTTAAGTGTCAAGGATATTTCTATGCGTCATTCAGTACCATAATCTGTTTTGGTGTCCCTTTCATCAATTCCATTATGCTTCCCTGCGTGACTTAATCTGATAATAGTCTGACTCCTTAAAATCAGTTCTGAAAAATTAGCTGTGTTTTTGAAGCACTTCTCGAGTGTTGGAAACTTACTTTAATTCAATTATTACTACCACCCATCTGACACCTATTGACTCCCTCACTGTCTAAGATCTATCTGGCACTATACTGGACACCTAGCACCTACCTTAATTTACACCGAGAATTACATTACGTAGGCAGACAAAACAGAATTGTATTATGAAGGACTTGAATATTTAGAAGTATTGTTAAGATGATGAAAAAGGTTTATGTAAATAAAAATCAACAACTACTTATTTAGGCTGTTGGAAACCTAGAAATCATACAAAGTTGCTATTGTGCAAAACTCTTGCCTTTTTGTGGTACTGGGGGAGGTTAGGAGGTTGAGGTCTAAAATATAGTTTTCCTTCAGTTGCCTTGGGGAAAATCCGTCCTATGTTCCTGTGGCCTCTGGGCTTAAATCATTCTCTGCCAGTTACGTTTCTCCTTTCGACTGATTAGCAGGTGAAACTGATAGAAAGCCCTTGAATAAACACTTCTTGCATAAGAGGGGCTGATTTACTGGGATGTGGTTCAGTCAGATTTCCTGAGGGCTCTCACAGTTAAATTTTCTTCAGAAGTATCATCATTGAAGTTGATTATACCACTTTATCATAGTATCGACTGCACACAAGAATTTTGATGTCACTTTGTTTAAGATTCTATTTCTTGACATGATATTTGGTATAAACCAACACAGACCAGAAAAAATAAGTACAGAATATTTCCACTTTTCTTTCTAAGGCTTCTGAAGGTCATCTCAAGGTAGCAAGTAACATATACCCAGACCTGGTTCTCAAAGAGGCATGCTAGATCTTAAAGGTAAAGGGTGGGCTAACTAAACATTAGCATGGCCACTTCCTGAGTGGGGAGAGCGGTGTGCAGCGTGAGAGGAATACATATGTGTGGTCAGAGAACTGACGGAAATAGCAGCTCGGGACTCTACACATGTCCTTGAGTAGCACCTCTGTGTTGTTTACAGACCAAGCTATGTTAAAACAGACCAAAATTAAGAGAAACTGGCTAAGAGATGGAAAGGATGAAGTAGAGATAAATGGAAAATTAGACTACATCTCAATGCCTGTAGATCTGTACGTATGTCAGGAAGCTTCTGCTTTGGTGTCCTTTATCCATTCAACTATTCTACCCTGCATGACAATCTGATTATAGTTTTAGTCCTTTCAAATCACTTCTGTCTCCAAAATTACAGAAGGCCCAATTCAAAACTTACCAACAAAACACAGAAGTTTTTGGCTGCCAGACTTGTACGGTGGCACATGCCTACAGTCCCAGTGATTCAGGAGGCTGAGGCAGGAGGATTGAAAGTTCAAAGCCAGCCTCAGCAGTTTAGTGAGGTCCTACGAAACTTAGTAAGATTCTATCTCAAAATTTAAAAAAGAAAATTAAAACAGCTGGGGATATAGCTCAGTGGTTAGGTGCCCCTGGGTTCAGTCCCTGATTTAAGAAGAAGAAGAAGAAAGAAAATTATTTGCTTTCTTAAGTAGAAATCCAAAGGTAAGGTGGACTTTAGTTCTTTCCTCTTGGCTGGGTGTCAGGCTCATCTTCCAGCATGGAATATAATGGCAGCAGCTGCTCTGCAATTCTCCTATAGGTGTACATAGGGAGACAGGGCCATTTCTAGAAGTTCTTCGGGAAGAATGTAAAGGGAAGTCCCTTGATGCCTCCTCTTTAATTTCATTGGCCCATTTTGGATCACATGCTCACTCACTGGCAATCACAGGCAAAAGAGAAGGTATTCTGGTTCTCAATCAACAGGCCTCACCTCCAGATCCAGGGTTTAGTTAACTTGAAGTCCCTTCAGGCCTGCATGTGAATGCTATCAACTATCTAACACTAGGTTGTTTAAAAGGTTAACTTTATTTTCCACTGCAGGGAATAGAATCATATTTAAAAATATTCAAGTAGCATCTCTTGTGGTGAGGTTCTTTCTACCATAAGAAGAAAAATAAAGCATTTCTTTGGAAACAAATATCTCGTTATCCTATAAATGATTATAATTTTTATTATGGGAATGCTATTATTTCCTTTAGAAAAATGGTAAATCCCAGAGTAGAATGGCCAGATCACATATAGTTTTCTGAAAAACCACCATACTGTTTTCCATAGCTGCTGTACCATTTTACATT
The DNA here is from genome assembly GCA_004027875.1 of Aplodontia rufa. Taxonomy (NCBI): domain Eukaryota; kingdom Metazoa; phylum Chordata; class Mammalia; order Rodentia; family Aplodontiidae; genus Aplodontia; species Aplodontia rufa. The sequence goes on from PVKS010001297.1 coordinate 20,514, forward strand.
CCTGCACGTACAAGTGTTCCAATTTCTCTCCATCCTCGCCAACGCTTGCTGTCTTTTTCTTCTTCACAATAGCTATCTTAACAGGTGTGAAGTGACTGCATGCTTTCACTTATACAAAGTACCTGAAATAATCAAACTTACAAAAGTAGGATAATGATGATTGTCCAGGGCTGGACAAGAAGGAAATGGGGTGCTGTTGTTCAGTGGTATAAAGCTAAAATTATACAAGATGAGTAAGTTCTAGAAAGCTCTTTTACAGCATTGTGCCTGTAGCCAGCAATACAGTATTG
>PVKS010001297.1:20903-146750 GCA_004027875.1 Aplodontia rufa
TGTTAGTTTTGTTTATCCTTAAAAAATGTATAAGTACTAAAAAGGAGGGAGGGGGAGGAGGAGGAGGAAGAAGAAAAGAATAAGAGGGGGAGGAGGAGAAGAAGAGGAGGAGGAGGAAAAAGAAGAAAAGGAGGAGGAAGAGGAGGAAGGGGGAAGGGGAGAAATTTTGGTGGTAATAGATAGTTTATTACCTTGTTCATGGTGATGGCATCACAGGTATATTCAAATGTCCAAATTCATTCAATTATATGTAGTAAATGTATGCATGTTTTAATATCCATTATGTCTCAATATAACTGTAAAAGAAGATACTGTCAAAATAAAAGATCAAATAAAAATAAGCAATTCTCAGAACTGAAAAATGAAACACTCTTATTGGTTGAGCTCTATGGTTGAGCTATGGCCACAAGCTTGTGACCTCTGACCTAGAGTAACATGAGAACTAGCATATATTCACATGTTTGATCCTTTATGGGGTTCACATAGCCACAGACACATTACAGCTGGAAGCTTTTAAAGTTTAAGAGATTTAGAAAAATATGAAGCTGATTAGAAGTTCCAAGTGGGGAATGCTCTTGTTTGTAAGCAGTAAGATCTCTGCAAAATGAGAGCTTCCATTTTATAACAGAAGAGACATCTTTTACTTTGAGTCTCATGCATATATAAACAGGGAACACTGTCACATTGCTGTGCAAAGAGTACCTCCTCTACGAAGGAATAAACATGAGAAATAATGTGTTCAAGAAATTGGTTTCATGACTAGCCCCAGAAAGCCTGGATTCAGGGCATTTAATAATGTGTCACTTGAGCATGTAGATAAGTTCCAGATAAGACATCGATTTGTGATGCTCAAGTCTAAAAACAGAGCCACAGCCCAGTCAGTACTGCCCTTTAGATTCTATTTCCTTTAGACTCTGCTGTCATCCAAGTCCCTGGGATTGTCATAAATCTGATTACAAAAACAAGAGCCTGAGTCGAGGAAGGAAAGCTGAGTTTATGTAGAAAATCAGTGGACAAGGCTGTTTTACTGGCTTTCTTCCCTCAGAAAGTCTTAGTGACCCCACCTGGCACCCCAGCAATACTGTGCATCACACACGAAGCCTTTGCATGCCTACCCTTCCCCTGGTCCTTCATTCTGTTCCATTCCCAGCATGCAGGGGAACAGAGCTCCTCCTGGGCTTGTGAGTAATGCTGCCTCTGCTGGACACTCTCTTGGCTGTGATCTGTCCCTGGTGGTAGAAACCTGGAAAAGAAACCTATGTTGAAATACTTTCTCAAGATACAGACATACGTTTCAAGCTACAACCTATTGCTCCCATTGGCTCTCAGTGGTTTAGCAGAACAGTCAATCAACGTAGAGGCTTTTGAAACAGACCAACAATTCCCAGACCAGCTCTCGGTGTGGGAGCTACTAACACTTGCTGCAAAATTTCAAGCTGTGTGGGTTTCGATAGTGAGGGACACTGTTTAGTTTGCATGCTGAATAAATAGGCGATCTATGTGCCTATATGTGCATGCTGCGGAATTAGATGAGAATAAAACATAGGTGCTGGAAGAATCTCATCGTAAACTCTTAGCTTAATAATATCAGAGACAATATCTTCCTCACTGTTGTATTCCCAAGGGGTTTATCTGACTTGCACCGCAGGTGCCATATGAGGCCCTTTCATATAAACAGGTGCCCAGTAAATATTAGGAGCGTAAATGAACTCCAAAATATTTCCATTGATCCTGCTACCTTGCTGCCTTGTCTATCCTTCTTCAAATTATTCCTGAATACAGAATTTGGCAATAGCCTTTAAAGTCAGCCTAGCCTCTGCTGTACAAAGTATTAGAGCCATAAGAGGAAAAAAAATTACTCCTGGGAATTCCTTTTTAAAGATGTTCTACAATATAAAACCCTTCTGTCATGGGACTATTTTTAAATTAATTAGTTTGATATGCTGTTATAAGTATAGAAAAAATTTTGCATAAATATATACTAAGCTGTCAACAGGTTATTTCTAAGGGAATATGGAAGATTTGCTTCCTAATTTTATGTATTTCTGCAAAGCCTGGTTTTCTTTGACAGAAAATGTATACTGTTTTCACAAACAGAGAAAGAATACATGCTTTTGAAATAATTAGCTGTAATTTGCTTGCACTCCTTTTATATTAAGCAAATGATTTCTTCTTTGATGATATTTTGGAGATATCTTTAACTCACTAGCAAAATCTTTGTTCATAAAGGTGCACTATCTCTGGGGTAATTTTGTTCTGATTTGTATTAGATTTAAGTGTGCAGGATTATGTTTCTCACCTTCAAGGGCTATAAAGCATCGAAGTCCTTTAGTTTCAAATAACCCAAATGCATTTATGACACTCCAGGAAACTTAGGGGAGGAACATATATTTCTAATGGTGATCATTTGAAATACCTTTAGCTGTGATATGATCCAACCATTTTTGCCATTCTGGCCTCCCCCTGCATGAGTATCCATCCACCTGGTCCCTCGGGCTCAGCCCCCTGCAGCTCACAGACAGAGCCAGTGCCTAGCCCCAGAGCACTCTCTGCCTACAGAAAACAGAGCAGAGCTGCTTACTCATTTGGTAATGTACATAGGATGACCTTAGTTGGAAGGAGTAGACAGAATAAGTGGATGGGGTATGAATTACTTTTGCAAATGTTTTTTCATTAATTTCATATAATGAATGTTAAAGCACAGAGCAGATTTTGTTGCCTTTACAAGAGCAAGGAAAAAACGTAAACTGGATTTAGAAAACCAAAAAATGTCTGGTCTCACTGAGACAACACAATTTCCAAAGGAAAAGATCAAGATACTTATTAGATGACTTAGGTATAGGCCATATCCAGATAAGGGAAAAACAAATTTTGGTAGTTTCCACTAATTCTGCTCCTAAGTCCGGAGTGTTTTTTTTTTTTTTTTTTGAGAAGGACAATGAGATAGAGAGAGAGAGGAGAGAGAGACAGAGGGAACCAATTCTTTATTGAGTTTTTCACATGACTTTCATTGCTCTGACACTTAGTTGTGTCCATGGGTGCTGGGGTTTGAACCTGTGTACTCTCGAATGCCAGGCAAGCGCCGTAACCACTGAGCCACCACTTTAGCCCCAAGTATAGGCCTCTATGGGAGTGATTTTGACCTAGTCATGAAACTTTGTGGTATTCTAACAACTCTGCTTTTGGATATGGTCTAGAGATGAACTGTCATACAGTGAAGGATGATAGTGAGAGTACAAAAGACTATAACCCAAAATACCCCACGTTGTTGGGGGTTCAGTCCCCATGCGGGGTCCATCAGCTTCTCAGGTCCTCATCATAAGCTGTATAGCTCACCCAACCAAGCTTCTGATAATAAAAATGAGCAGATGATGGCATGGTAGGCACTGAATAGACCCATCACCATGGGTGGTGTCTCCCCAGGCTGCCCTGATTCATTCATCAGCATCTTTAGGGCTAAGTTCAGCCAAGGACAAATCTCACCCTATCATCTCAAGACTGTGACTCTCCATCTGAGACACTGGGATTTGATGATGACTTGGGCCAAAATGTCTTGCCAAGATTCATGTGTTAGGTCTCCCCAGAACTCCTTTTGTGTCACCATTCAGATGCCAGCCCCTGTAAATGAGCATGTGACCTTTTGACCTTTCCATTGTTTCACGTCATAACAGAACAGAAATAAATAATTCTTCCTCCACTCAGAAAATTTACCAGTCGCTTCATTTTGTGTTTCTTCGCACCCTTCCTCTCACATTCTCTCCCTCTCCCTCCCTTTCTCTCTTTCTCTCTCTCTCTGGATTTAGAGCCCAAAGAAAAAATTTCAAGAAGATTTAGTAAAACATGGAAGGATGAATTCATGAGGATGTAGTAGGAGCTTTCGTATCAAACAACTAGGAGTTCTCTGGTAACTTTAAAAAGGAAATGCAGTTTCCTAGGGATATAACATTTTTTAAAGGAAAGAGAAAATAACCAATAAAACAATTTCTATAGTTGGAAAGATAGTCTTGAAAATTAGAAAAAAAATTATTTTCTTCACAATTAGGAAAAGGAAGGAACTTTGGACACAGTGAAGTGAAAGAATGGTATATTCATTTCCTTTGCTTGCTGTTAATAGACCACAAACTCAATGGCTTCATACAACACAAATTTACTTTTTCACAGTTCTAAGAGTTAGAAATCTATCAGGTCTCATTGGCCCAAAATTGAAGTGCTGGTAAGGTTGTTTTCTAACAGAGGCTCTGGGGGAGAATCTGGTGCTTTTTCCAGCCTCTAGAAGAGCCCACATTTCTCGGCTCATGGACTCTTCCCTTTTCAAAGCCAGTAATGTCCAATTGCTCTTTCCCACATTGTATCCCTTCAATGCTAGCTCTTCTGCTTCTCTCTTCCAACTACAGGCCAGCCTCGCTAATCCAGGATACTCTCTATTCTAAAGTCAACTCATTAGAACCCTAATTCCATCCACAGTCTTCCTTCCCTCTGGCCATCATGTGAGCTAACAGGCTCTGGGAATTTGGACACTGGCATCTTTGAAAGGCCATTATTCTGCCTACCATAGATAGAAGTTGAGGAAAATTGGGTAGAAGAGTTTGTTTTTTAAAAAACAAAGATCTGGTTATTCTCTCAAAGTGAGAAAGAAGGGAAAGCTGGAATTCCTTCTGTTTTCAAGAAGAGCACAGGGCCTGCAGCAGCGGACACTAATTGTCCACATGAGAGAACCAAGAAGAGGGTCCAAGCAATGAGGTGTCCACAGTATGAAGATTACTTTGCTGACTGTGATCATCCGGTTCCTTATTTACACTTTGCTTCTGTTTCTCCCCTAGGCTGTCAACAGCACGAGAGAGGCAGCAGTGTCTGTTTTGTTCACTGCTGTGTCCCCTACACCTAACATCTGTAATAGGCACTAAGCAAATATTTACTGACTGATGTAAACAGATTATTTTGGATAGCCTGACAATACCACCCTTGCAAATTTCAAATGGCTTTATTAGTAATAAAACCCTAAATCTCCACAGCCACCCACAATTCAGAGCAGGGTTTCCATACCATATGGTTCAAAGTCTCCTCTAAGCTCACCAGGCCCAAGATCCTACTTCACTCCCTTGACCAGCTGTTCAGGATTGGTCCCTGGCTCTCCTAGGCACCTTGTGACTTGCCAGGATGGGGTTTATCATGGTGTGTAGTAACTCAATTCTCTCATCAGACTTCTAATCTCTGTTTATTTTATTTTTTTAAAATATTTTTCCATTATAATTATATTTAATAGAAAAAAATTCATTGTGATATATTCAGAACTGCACATAGTATAATGTGTTCTATTTAATTCTTTAGGACCTACCCTTTTCCTTCCCTTCTTCCTCTCCCTGACCATATCCTCTGCGTCTCCCATCTATTTTCATGAGATTCCCTTTATTTCCAGTTTCCACACATGAGAGAAAACATATGACCCTTGTCTCTCTGAGTCTGGCTTACTTTACTTAACATGGTATTCTCCAGTTCCATCTGTTTTCCTGTAAATGACATAATTTAATTCTTCTTTATGGCTCCATTGGGTATATATAGCACATTTTCTTTATTCATTCATCCATTGATGGACACTTAGTCTGATTCTTTAACATGGCTATTGTGAATTGCACTGCTGTAAATCTGGGTATACATATATTTGTATAATATGCTAACTTTAATTTTTTTTTTTTTTTTTGTAAATCCCTAATTTCAGTGTCCTGGATTGGGATCCTTTCTTCTAAAAGCATCCAACAGCTTGCCAGGACAGATAGTTTTCTAACAGATTTAATACGGTATAATGGATATGTCAAAACAACACCAACAAAAACCTGCACAACTTAAAGTATGAAATTTGATGGCTGTGACATGTGTACACCTCCTGAAACCATCACCATATTCAAAATAGCAGACAAGTCGATCACTCCCGAAAGTTTTCCTCCTACCCTTTGATTTATTAAGGGTTTTTGTTTGTTTGTTTTATTTTACTGCTTTTGCGATAAAAGTACTTAACCTGAGATCCACTCACCTGACAAATTTTGAGTGAACCGTAAAATACGGTCTCAGGCGCAATGTGTGGCTTGTTTACAGAGGCCTCTGCAAGGCTACTGCTCGCCTTCTTCCAGAACCCATAAGTTGACCTAATGACCATGAGGTGCCCACTGCAGTGTTTCTGAAACAGTTGTTTGTCCCCAAGCCCTCCTATCTTTGCACTCCAGGTTAGGTCATCCAGGAAGGGTGGAGGTCACCATGACACTAGAGTGGCCCTTGGGAGCAATGTTTCATTGACAACAGTCACTTACCTCATATTAAATTCTAGCCACAATACTATGTGAGGTTTGGCCTTGACCCTCACATTGCAAATTACAGTGGACTTGAATTACGTAATTCTGAGCTAAATATTTCTTTCAGACATGAAGTTGGCTCTCCTGATTCATTGAGATCAGGGCACCTTCTAAGGGTTGTTTTTCTGTTTGGAATGATACATTTGTGCTGATCTGTTCAGTTCTTTTTGGGCTTAGCAGTAAAAATTAGTCAGACTGTGGATCTGGGTCAAAAAAAAAAAACCAATAGTTAATTCATCTTCAGTGATTTACCTCTTAATCACATAAGACGTTTTAAGAATTTAAGTAGTTTAAGATATACAATTTACAAGAATCATTTACTTTTGTTCAGTAGAAAGCAGCTCCTTTCAGAATCCTAAAACAAGAGACTTTGAGTCCCTAAAAGGAACAGATTCATCAACCATTTAGGAAAAAGCAATCAGTTCACAATTTTATATCACTCTATAACAGCAAATTCTGAATAAATTGAAATGTTAAACCAAGAATGAAATAATATAGAAAATAAGCTATTTATTCATCCAATCTTTAGGAGAAGAAATGTCAAAATGTAGAAGCAACAGGTGGCAAAATTACAGAAGAAAAAATTTACATTACAAAAAATTTTAATATTTCTTAGTATCAAATATTATAATAACTAAATATTCAATAACATTTTGGTGGTAGGTATTGGTTATACCAGAAAGGAATCCTAGTTTTTACGTAAAGAGTTAACCTATTTTTTGTTTCAGTGAGAATCAAATCCGGGGTCTCCTCAATGCTAAACCTTAGCTTTCCCTCTGAGTTACATCCCCAGCCCCAGGAGTGAGCCTACTCTGATGAGAAGATCACTACATCCTGATAGGCATGCAAGCCAAGGACAAAACATTCAACTCACAGAAGAGAAAACACAATCAATGGATGCAAATAGAAAAATGTTTCACCTTGTAGTCATAAAGAAATGCCATTTAAAAAAAATGAAATGCCACCCTAGTTCCTTTACTTGTTTACTTATTCACCTAATAGCAGAGGATTCACTCAACCAGCCTTTGTTTAACAGGCCATACAAAGAGAAGAAGATTTCTTCTCTAGACCCTGGGGTCCCTGATCTCAGCAGGGTTTCAACCCCTGAAGTGAGAAAGACTCAACTAGGGAAAGAAGGGGCAGGGAATAAGGGGTAAAAGTACCTAGGGCAGGGGAGAGCTTTGGAAATACTTTATATCATTAATAATATGACTGCTGGTGAGAATTTGGTATAAATGGGCCTTCTCATATACTGCAAATTGGAGTAGAAATTGTTACGACTCTTTTGAAAAGCAATTTGTCAAATTATTTTAAGAACTCTAAAAATATTCACACTCTTTGACCCAGTTATTATTCTTCTGGGCGTCTAGTCAAAAGAAAGGATTTTATGTCTACAAAAAAATTTACAGACAAAGGTTTTTCATTATACCAGTAATAATTATTCTAAAGAACAAAAGATTGGGAGAAACCTAAATGGCCAAATTATAGAGAAATTATGGTTTCCTTAATTTAATGAAATATTATACAGCTTTTAAAGATAATTTCAATAAGAAGTACGACATGAGTCAAATGTTTGAAATCTGAAATTGCATAATTCTACTTACTCAAATAAAAACTATGTATAAATTTCATGAACTTAAATATTTTCCTGAATAAAAATTTTGGCAGAAGTGGTATTTGGATGAGCAATTGTGTTTATGCTATTATTCTTAATAATTCACATTCTTCATACTATAAGATGGTTAAACCTTCTGATCCTGTTGGCTTTGGGCTTCACCACCTGACTTGTTTGAGCCAGTGCAATGTGAACAGATGTGCCACATACACTTCATACCCACAGCAGCTTTAAATGCAACTGTGTGATTGACCTCAGCCTTTTACATTTCTGTGCATTTCTGTAAGAATAACATGCTCCAGACAGGGTCTGCTCCTTAAGCTTGGCTCTCAGAATAGGAGGAAAACAGGCCAGCCTGCACCTAATGGGCAGGAAAATAAATATAGTATTATTATTATAAGTTGCTGGGGTTTTGTAACTGTTACTTTGGTAAACTCTGACTAATCCAGAAATATTGTGTGCTTTGGTTCTTAGAATACTGTATTTTCAGAAATTTCTGCATAAGCAATTGTTGATTTTTCAAACTTTCATAAATAAACAAGGACCCCTGCCCAAAACCTGAGAACAGCCCTGGAGAGAAATGAAGAGTTCTTTTCAAACAAGATGGAAGACTATGTCCTGATTTCATTTTAGAAATCACCATGGCTTGTCCTGAAGATTTAAAAAACATCTCAGTTAAATTAAATAATTCTTTTTTTCACTTATAGACTCTTTATTTTTCTTCTGGAAAGTGTGGGAGAAAGCCAATTTGGAGTGAGAATTGGGAACAACTAATGAAGATCGACATTCAGGACTAATTAATATCCCTCTAATGTGCATTCTTTCCCTTAGTTGCTCATTCTTATTCTTTCCAATTAATGTTCCCTTCATTACTTCAGAGTAATAGGACCAATTCTGCCACCATTTTGCTATTGACGGCTGCAGTGGCTTTGTCTGTTGGCCAAAGTGACAGCAAAGAACCACAATATTTAAAGTACAGAATGAGCCCATATAGACATAATATACTAGCAACAATTAATTTCCAAGATATTCTCTAGAGACAATACTTTTATTCCAGAAATTAGAATAAGAAATTGTCTATAAAATTACTGCTGCCAATACTAGATCTGAAAGTTTGCATAGGAAATTTTAACTTAGGGGAATAGAAAGAAGTGGCCAATCTGAGAGTCATACTTCAGCACAGGATCTAGGAAAAACAGTAAGAAGTGGACGACTAAATTCCTTAGCAAGCATAAAAATGTATAATCAGTTCATTATAATTTGATACTAATGTACGCCAGGAGACATGCTTTTATTTAACAAGGTATCCTTCAGCATCTACTGAATCTCATGTATTCTGCTAGGTACCAGGAGTTTGATGACAAATGAGATCAACATTGCTTCTGCTTTTCCATACCCTTCAGAGACTGATGTGACCCCAATCTTCATCAGTGACAGAATCTGGTAGGCAAGACATTTAATTAGAAGAAAAGGAAGGAAGGTTGCTGTGAGAGGATAGCAGGAAAAACTTAACCAGACTAAGGGAGATTCAAGAAAGTCACCTAGGGAAAATAAATACTAAGCCAATTTCCAAAGAATCAAGAGAAGTTCACCAGGAAAATGGAGTAATGAGGATCCTACACTAGAGAACAGTCCAGGAATAGGGAGCATCATGGTAAAGGAGAGGCTGAACATGTGCACCAGAGAAAATTAGAGAGATTCAGTGTAGTTGATGTGAGTGAGAAGTGATCAACAGAGGTGACCAAAGTTTGTGATTGGCAGGGTCTGATCATTCAGGAGTTTGAGAGTCACATGGAGGAGCTGGGGCTTTGTGTAAAAGAGGAATGAGATGCTGATACAAGGATTTCAGGCAAAGTTATATGATCATACTTGCATTTCAGTGAATTCACTCCAAGTGCCATGATGGTGAGTGGGCCATGACCATAGTCCAGAAAGGAAGTGCTCTATTCAGAAGTAGTGTGAGCACAAAAATAGAGGAGAGAACGGGATTCAAACATGGAGTTACCAGCTTCATCCCATTACTCCTCTTGTTCTATCATCACTCTCTTATTATCATGCTGAAATTCCATTTTCTAGGAAAGTTTTCTTACTAAATCTCATGTATTCTACTACATGAATACATATTAGAAAATACTCTAACTGCTATATTTGGACCATTAAATTTCTCATTGTCCATTGAAAAGTTATATTGCTAATTACATACTTCAGACTCTCGAGTGAGTACTCAGAAAATTAATATAAGGATTCCCAAGTCTGAGAAACTCTGGGGCGCCAGTAACATTATATGTATCTACAAGACCAAGAACCTATTCCTCATGCGACAAATTCACTTGAGTCACTCTATCTGTGAATCCTCTTGATGGGTGCTCTGCTCTGTTTCCAGGTATCTCCTTCAAATATCCACGAGGCTCTGTGAGGCTCTGAACCATTGCTAGTTCTAGTTCCATATAGAGCAGAGAACAATGGAAGTTTCAGAGTAGGGAAAGCAATCAACGTAAGGAAAAACTATTAGAGTAGAACACTAGAGTCTTTCACACTCCTTGTCAGGGCCCCATAACTGCCAAGACTGCACGGGTCAGAGAAAAGTCAACCTCAGTTTATGTCTAGAGAGGAACAGCCACTCAGGCATGAGCTATATCAAAGGAGAAGACTTTTTCTATCCCAAATTCTCTCTACAAACAGCATCCTATGTTAAACCAATCATGGTTCTGTGAATTCAATTTTTTTTATTTGCAAGTAGCAACATCATTTGAGCTAATAATTAATCAGCTGTTAAAGGTTTGCTTTTAGTCAGGTGCTGTTACATGCATTACTTGGTCTCATAAGGTAAATTCATCTAAATTAGTAACTCCCACTGTTACTTTTAATGCATCATAAATACTCCTTTTAAACTATTGTTACCACCTTCAATTATATAGTTGTAAAATAATTTCTTTAATATCCATTTCCTCAACTAGACCATCTTTGCTCACCACCATATTCTCACTGTCCAGTGCCTGGTGAGCACTCAATAAATATTTGTTGGCTAGTTGGTTGGGTGACTGATTGCATGAGTTAACAATGTGGATTATAAGACCTTAAAAGTCTGTGGTTTTATGATAATGCGTATTTCTGCAAAGAATTGGGAGATGATCCTGAGGGATTTCACCCTGCATTCCCACAGCTAGATGTACACTTGTCAATAAAAACTAAAGCTCAGAGAAGCCAAACCGCTTCCTGCAGATCACACCTTAGCGTATACGAGCATTGACTCTGTGGTAGGACCTGCTCCACTGCTTGTTAAATATATGACCATAAATAAGTCACCCAACCTGTCTTTATTCCATGCTTCTTGTGCATAGAATGGAAATAACAACAGAACATACCTCGTGAAACTGTTTTAGAATTTAAAGTTTGTATGTCCTTAGGAGAGTGTATGGCACATAGTCAGTGCTACATAAATGTTAGCTACCATTACTACACAATGTAAAATAATCTAAACCTGGGCTGGGAATTTGGCTCAATGGTTAAGCACCCCTGGGTTCAATCCCTGGTACCAAAAATAAATAAATAAATAAATCATCAAAACTTTGTAATTGCTGAGATCGTAAGTCCAACTTTGTATTTATCAACATTGTGTTCAGGTATTTAGTTACGTATAGTTGAATGCATTTCCAATTGACACCAGGAGGCCAAAGCAGAGAAATATGTCAAGCAGAGGAGTTTGTGCAAAGGGCTGGAGATAGGTGAGAAACTTGATAGGGCAGGAGTGCAGATCGTACACGGAAAAGGCCTGCCGTGCCCTGCCAAAGGTGCCCCATCTCTCCTTGGAGGATTATCACTCTTTGGGACCCAGATCATGGGATGCATCACCAACTTGGCACTTTGAAAGGCACAAGAAAATTTATGATCTTGCATATTGTTCAGTTGTTCTCATTGTCCAAGGTGGAGGTATGACAGTCTCCTGCCCCCTAATCCTAATCAGATGTGGCACCATCATATTTAGTTTCTAAAATATAAACATTTTCAATGCCCCTCCTCTTTCCCTTCGGGAGATAGAAAGTTACTCAAAGTGACTTGGAAGGCTCTTTTTTTCTGTCCTCAGTGAGACTACACAGGAATCTCAGGACTGCTTTATGCCAGACGTCAGGGCCTAACTCTAATGCCATTGCTGTCTTTGGTCCTGCTTCATTGGCTTCATGATCCTGTGGTCCTCATCTTGCCCCACCATCTATTTCAGGAAATCCCAGAGGTTCCCTTGTTCTTTCCCTCCCCTCTGAAGGCAGAGCCAGCTTCCTGTGGCAGCCCACATGTGGAGGCCTGAGTGCCAGGGACATCCTGGCTCTATTACCCTGGCTCGCTTTTTCTTCCCAGTCTAGGGGAAGCTCAGATATCTTTCCAATTCATCCGATTATTTTCCCCCTGCCCCTTTCTCTGCCCCAAACCCCTACCCAAGGAAGAAGAGTGAGAGTCTTTGTAGAAGTTCTTTCTTCTCTCTGGGAGGACTCACTATGGGCCTTTAGGAATGTAAAGGCAGCCCTTCTTTGTTCCAGTAGGTGGGGAGTGGTCATGTTAATTTAGTCTAATTTCTTAGTAACAAATTCTATTACAAACATCCTGTGTCTCTTTAGTTCCCAAATTCCAGGAGTTTAACTTCCCAACAAGAAAGAAAGAGACTTAAGGCTTAATTTATAATCAAGAAACATTAAATTTGCTGATAAGTGACCAACAGGAAGATACTTTTGAACACTTGGAGTCTCATCATACATTAAATTTTGAGCCTACTGCATTAAAGAATAGTAGTGATAATACCATCTCATTGTTTTGGAGAGGCCTCTGTGGTATCTTTCTTCCTTTCTCCTCATTTGTTCTCCACAGCCCTACCACCCTCTCTCTAGTGATGGCCTCCTTCCATAATTCATTGAGCAAGAGAAACCACCAGACCTACACCCTCTGCCCTCCTCTAGAGCTGCACAATGTACACCTCCATTCTTCCTAGGGGATGCTCTTCCCTCTAAGTCCTATGCCCTGCTCCATTCTCACCACCCCATGGACTTTGCCGCGCCTGCCGCAGTTCTGCCTTCACTCTCTTGCCTCATCCGTTTCTGTCTGCAGCATCGTTCTCTCAGTACACTTGTATGTTCTGGGATCTCTCTTCTCTGCACAAACAACAACATCGATTTTGACCAGACCTACCCACCTCCAGCAGCTCTCAGGGTCACTGGGTCAAGGTTCCCTTTCACAGTCCAATGTGCTTGAAAAGGTGTTCCTTCCAGCGATCTCTGCACCCCCTCTTACCATTCCTTTTTTCTGAAATGATTCCCTGCTCCCCACTACTTCCAGTTTCACCATTTCTGTCTCTCTGCAGGACCATCTTGATCACCTTGCCAAACAGGGTCTTCCTCTGTGTCTCTTAAAGTATTGGTTGATTTAATCACTCGGGCTGCTTATCACAGCATGTTTCTCTTTCTTTTCTTTTCCCCCTTTACTGAGTGTGTGTGTGTGTGTGCGCGCGCACACATGTGTCTATCTGTCTATCTGAATGCTTGCTACCTCACCAGGATGTGAACTTCATCCAGACAGGAACCAAGTTCAAAGTGCCCACTACTGCATTGTCCGTGACCTGCTAAGAGCCTTCCATATAGCAGAGACTCAAACTATTATGTGATGACTGAATGACTGTGTGAGAGAATAAGTGAATCTAATAGTGCCACTAAAAACACAGTACTGGTGAAGATGCTTAAAATTTGCTTACTGGAATGTGGGTGGCATGGCTACTTTCAAAATTTATTGTATTATTCATTGTTTTGATTGGACCTGAAATTTCTATTATTATAATATTTAAGTAACAAACCTGTAGTGATATCAGGTTGTTCCCTTTACCTACCTTTCATGGGTAATACAACTGTGAAAGTTATATACCTCTTTCAAGTACATATTTATATCTATATCTATATATCTATATATCTAAATCTATATCTATTTCTATCTATATCTTTCACAGTTGTGTTATAATTTTTTGGTTTTTATATAGTTTATTTTTTTCATAAAGAGAGAGAGAGAGGGACAATGAGAGAGAGAAAGAAAGAATCAATTTTATTATTTTAATTTTTCACATGGCTTTTGTTGCTCCAACACTTTATTATATATATGGTGCTGGGATTCGAACTCCTGTCCTCACGCATGCCCGGCAGGCGCTGTAACCACTGAGCAATCTCTCTAGCCCCTGTGTTACAATTTTTTAATTCCCTATTTCCCAAGCACTCCTTTAAATCCTTTATAACTGTCCAATTTCTAATTTTAAGAATTTTGAGATTAGGGGCTGGAGCAGTGGCTCAGTGGTTACAGTGCTTGCCTGGCATGCACAGATATGCGAGTTCAAACCCCAGCACAAGGTACACAATGAAGTCTCAGCACAATGAAAGCCACATGAAAAACTAAATAAAATTGTTCCTCTATCTCTCTCACTGTCCCTCTCTCTTTAAAAAAAAAAAAAAAAAAAAAAAGGAATTTTGAGAGTAGGCCATTCACAGTATCCCAGACCCCTGTGAGGTACATTTTCCAATTTTCTCATCTTTTTTCTTTAGTCTTGGGCCCTGTAGATACTTGCATTCTATGTAAAACACTGGCACTGATTTTTAAAAAATATATGGCATTGTTGTTTCAAAACTGGCCATAATTTAACTTCAGATCCCTATTAATCAAAGTTCTTGCAGTTTTCAAGGAGCACTAACATAAATTCAAATGAGCTTTTAAAATGCTTTACAAAAATCCATTAAGACATCTCCTCACTTTTTTTCTGTTTTGTTTACTAGTACTGGTGATTACCACCAGAGTATTTTTATATAAATCTACCCCCCTTTTAATCCAGCCACTTTTCCAGTCTCATCTGCATGGTGTGTTGGGACCACTGACAACACCGTGGCCCTTTGTATGGGAGTACTGTGGGACAGCAGCATTCCGTCCTACCTGCAGCCTAACAAGCCCCAGTGGTGGGCTCCCCCTCCTGCCTCCTTAAAGCTTCGACACTGAAACTGTTCTTCAAGAGGAGGCTCACATTCAAAATCATATGATGCTAAAAACAGTGTTTCAAAAAGAAAAGGAATTTTACAAAAATGAAAATTGCCCAATGATTCCACTGCTACAAATGTCAGGAAAGCAAATGCTGCCCATCACCCTTTGGGTTTCAAGTGGCAGCTAAAACTGCAAAGTGGGCACACAAGCAATGGCACAGGGCAAGAAATTCCACCGAAATTCAATTGCTTGGTCATCTCCTAAGATTTCAGCTACTCTCAGCTTCATTTTCCGAAAGATGTCTAGAAAATTGAATTCTAGTTTTTTTTTTTTTAACAACTTTGCAGATAGAGATAAATATCATCAAGTTGGAGGGGAAATTATTTGAGTTAAAAAACATGCCCTGGTTTTATATTCCAGTTCTTCTATTTGAAATGCTCCTCCATTCCCAAAGGACTCAGTCAGTAAATTATTAATTTCTTCTAGCACCACCATGCTCGGCTGTGAGCTGAGGCAATAGTGCCATTGTGATTAGCTATTTCCAAGAAGCTTGAGCTACCAAAAGGGCAGCATTGCTCACGATTTTAGGAGGAAAAGAGATCTTTGTTCTCACGTATCATATATTTTTATCTGGGCTTAGTTTTATCACACCATTCCAATGATCTTTGCCTTTGAGAAATCTTCTGAGTGCTATAATAGCATATTGTGACTGTTTAAAATAAAACAACTTATATCAAAGAGATGGTTCCTCTTTTCTCTTCTCTAAAGAATCTCAGAAAATTCTGAGAATATTGAAACTAGTGCCTTTCATTATATAATAACTCTATAAAAAGACAGTTTTGGAATTTTTTAAAAGAATTTTAAAAAAAGTTAATGCTAACTTCCTGTAGCAGAAAGATTTACCCCTATGATAATTATGGAAACTTTAAACATTCACTTCTTGTGTGCCTGTGTGTGTGCGTGTTTGTGTGTGTGTAGGCACACACACATCCCCAGCAAGCATTTGTGTGTTTGATATTCATGTGATAAATTATTGGCTTTGCCACCCTTCAGAGCTGGTCAAGACCTCTAAATATAATGCCTCCTGCTAATAAGGTGAAAATGGTCAAGGATGGCTTTTCTGGAAAGATGGTCGTTGTTCAGATGCATAAGAATCAACAACTTTAAATATATTTTTAGACACAGTAGTTTACTTTGCCACTATTATTTCAGTATTAGAGCTAAAATTCCTGACATGAAGAAATGTAATTTTATGCTTATGCTTAGAGCTAACAAAAAACATATGCATCTTCTCTAAAGGTAATTAAATTCTGGCTGCTTTATTTTAAGTTCACCTTGAACCGCTGACGTGAAAAGCCCGCATTAATAGAGTTAGTATCGGCTTACCTGTTCTGGAGTCCTGTTAGCACCATAATCTTTAAATAGGAAGACCACACACTCTGGACACACAGCCAGTACAATAATTTCTTAGTCCATTTGTAAAGGCAGGCATATTTCTCAATGTAATGCGTCTGTTGTGACAAGGACAAAGAACAATGCCTCTTCTGCTGTTACTTTGGTGATTTCTGATTTTAATTTGGATGTGAAAGTAACATCTCAATTTGCTACTATCCAGTGGTCATTCCAGAGTTGGAATGGCTCAAAAACTGGCTCCTATTTTTTGTTGAAATAATATCAAATTAAAGAAGCACCTATTCTGTTTTAGTCTGTGTTCTAGATAGTATCATATACATTACAGCCGCTAAACCTCAAAACAACAGTAAACAGTATGTCTTTTTTATTTTTATTTTTTCAGCACCAGGGATTGAACCCTGGGCCTTGGACATGCTAGGCAAGTGCTCCACCACTGAGCAACACCCTCAGACCTTTTCATTTTTATTCAGGGACTTGGTGTCTCTAAATTGCCCAGGCTGGCCTCTAACTGGCGATCCTCCTGCCTCAGCCCCCACCGCTCACCCTGAGTAGCTAGGATTGTAGGTATGCACCACCATACCCAACAAAAGCAGTAATTAATTTAATTGCAATCTTAACAGGCACAAAAATCCTTCCGTAGGATATTGTAACTCACCTTTTTTTCCTTTATTGATTTTTCAGGCTAGCATTGGTTCAAATTTTGAGGTCAACTAAAATGTGGTTCTAAGATATTTGTCCCTACTATAGACATTTTAAAAGAGATCTTTATTTTCAAATGTATTTTGCTTCAGTTCATAAATATAAAAACTATTTGGAGGAAAGAAGAAAATTTATTTAATGCCTAGTGGTGTTTGCTGTTTCCTCATGTTGGGAGAGAGTCCTAGAAGACAAGACTGATGCAGTAGTTTTAAAATTTTGTCTAATCTTTTTGACAATCCTTCCCTTGAAAGATGCATTCTTCCCCATCCCCGCCACCCACCTGGAGTGTGAAGCTACACCAATCGGTTCACTCCTAATGTTGCAGAAGTGATCACATAAATTCCAAGACCAGGTCACAAGGAGAATTGTGACGTCCTCCTTTCTGTTGCTCTTGGATCCTGTGTTCTGGGAGAAAGCACTTTCTGTCTTTTGAAGACACTCATCAGCCACGCAGTACCATCTAATGGTGAGAACAGAGGGGCTCTTGGGGACCACCATGTGAATGAGCCTCTTGGAAGCAGACCTTTCAGCCCTAATCAAGCTCTCTGTGGACATTATTTTTCCTTTCCCTGAAATAAATACAAAATTTATAAAAAAATTTGTTTTCAATTAAATCTCACAAGCTGGTATTTATTCATCAAACTCTTGGGCAAAAAACTAAAAGTGGGAGACTGGGGTGGTGGCTCCGTGGTTATAGCTTTTGCCTGGCATGCCTGAGGACTCAGGTTCAAACTCTAGCCCATGCATACAACTAAGTGTCAGAAAAATGGAAGCCAGATGGTAAAACGAATAAAACTGATTCTCTCTCTCTCTCTCTCTCTCTTAAAAAAAATAGAAGTGGACTTGCTGGGTCATAAGGTAGGTGAATGTTCAGTGTTTTAAGAAATGTTTTCCAAAGTGGCTGTACCATTTTATACTCTCTCCAAGAAATATTTTTTTTAAAAAATCTAATTGTTTCACTTACTCAGCAACGTTTCATGTTTGGTATGGGCTGAATTTTGTCCCTCCAATGGATGTTGAGGTTCTAACCTCCATAACTCCAAATGTGACCTTATTTGGAAACAGTCATTGCAGACTAATCTCCATGAAGGTGAAGATTAGGACAGTAAGTCTACAAGACAAGGAACATCAAGGTTGCAGAAGCTGC
This sequence comes from Aplodontia rufa, assembly GCA_004027875.1. Classification (NCBI taxonomy): domain Eukaryota; kingdom Metazoa; phylum Chordata; class Mammalia; order Rodentia; family Aplodontiidae; genus Aplodontia; species Aplodontia rufa. Next base: position 39,115 of record PVKS010001297.1, read on the forward strand.
TGTAGTCTCCCTCACAGCTCTCAGAAAGAGCCAACCCTGGTTTCAGACTTCTTGTCTCCAGAACTACGTGACAATAAATTTTTGTTGTTTAAATCATCCAGTTTGTGAAACTTTGTCATTCCAGATCCAGGAAACTAACACAGTGCCCGTTAGTCTCTCTAATTTTTTTTCACTTTGGTGTGCGTAGTTGTATCTCATTGTGGTTTTAGTTTACATTTTCTGGTGATTGATAGCAGTGAACATTTTTTTCATGTGCGTATGGATCATTTGGACAACTTTTGCCCAGATTTAATGACTTGTGTGCTGCTTGAGTTATGAGTTGGGTTTTTTATTTATTTATTTATTTTTTTTTTTAGAGACAGGGACAGAGAGAGAGAGAGATAAAGAATCAGCTTTATTTAGTTTTTCATGTGACCCTCACTGCTGCTCTGACACTTTGTGAATGTGGTGCTGGGGTTCGAACCTACTTCCCTGCACATGCCAGCCAAGTGCTGTAAACGCTCAGCCACTGCTCCAGCACCATGAGAGTTCTTAATGTATGTTCTAGGTACAAGATTTTGCAAATATTTCCACCAGTCTCTGGCTTATCTTTTCATTTTCTTAGCTTTGGCTCTACAAGAGCAAAACATTTTAACTTTGATAAACAATTCACTTAATCCCCAAAACACAGAAAGTTCAGGAGTAAAACCATATTTATACTTTGTTGCTTTCTCACTTAGCAGAAATTTATGTCCTCATATTTCTTAAAGCTGGAAGTACAAGATCAAGGAGCAGGCAGTTTCAGTCTCCTGAGAGCTTGCTCTCTGCTTCTAGGATGGAGCCTTGTTGCTGTGTTCTCTGGAGGGAGGAGTTCTGTGTCTTCACAAGGCAGAACTTGGAAGGACAAGTGCTCTGGCTAGTTCCCTGGAATTCTTCCCTAAGGGCCCCCAATCCCATTCATGGGGGTGACATGTTCATAACTTAAGCACTTGCCTTCAAAGGTCCCAGTTCTTAATACTATCATATTGGACCTTAGTAGGTCCAAACATACATATTTTGAAGGGGACACAAATATTCAAACCAGAGGCACTATATTATCTGATACTTTCCCAGAACTTGTTTTTTGATTTTATTTATGCTAATTCAGATCTTTCAGTTCCTGGGTGGCAATAGGATTTGAGAGCTATGAAAGATAGAAGGTTGGGGCAGGGGTTGCACTTTTGTGTGCATAGGAGTGAAGGCAAGAGACAGAACATAAAAAGACCTTGGACTTCTGTGTAAAAATGCCCTGAGTTCAAACGCTTTCATTCACTAATTGTTAATCAAGCAGCCGTTGAATTTTTATTTTTATTTTTATGGTATTTATTTATCTATCTATATTTATTTATTTATTTATTTATTTATTTTGGTACCAGGGGAGTAAAGCCAGAGAGTTTTGCCACTGATTTACATCCTCAGTCCTTTTTGTTTTTTATTTTGAGATAGAGTCTTGTTAGCTTGCCTAGGGTGTCTCTCCATTGCTGAAGCTAACTTTGAGCTTGCTATCCTACCGCCTCAGTCTCCCAAGCCACTGGGGGTACAAGCACATGCTACCGCTCCAGTCATTGAAATGTGAACTCAGAAATCCCCTGTGCAAAATCTGGGGGCTGAAAATGACGTGAAGAGCCTGGGAGAACACCTACCACATAGCTGACATGGAACTACTGTCGGAACAAGGAGAAGCTGCTGTTATTGCTACTGTGTTTAACTCAGTGAACTGCAGAATATGCATAAATGACCGGAACTAATCTAGGGTTGAAGAGCTGGGTCACTCACTGAGCCAACCAAATCACCCACGATCCCCAGCACTATTCTTGCCCCAGGTCCAGTCATCCTCCTTCCTTCCCAACCAGTAAAGCACTGATATATGCTTAACAACTGGCTCTCCAGGGCAGAAAATCCCTAATTTGTAGCATTTACCAATTTCCATGTTATAAATACTTCTATCATGGATGAATTTTAAACTACTAAAGTGTTGTCACTAAATGCAGAATTAGGAAAAAATGCACACAATCTGGTCTTCCGAGCTATATGTGTGGGCTTCAACACACTCATCTCCAACTCAATCTGGAGAGGTCACTGTTTTGTGGCAATAATACAAGTCTCTACTGATCACTTGACTTCGCAATTTGGTAACCAAATTAACAATTTGAAATAAAATTTAATCATGTCTCACTCATCTACCACCTTGTGCCAGCTCTAACATCACCGCTTATAATTGCCAAGGAGCTTCTTTACAAAGGCCTACATTATTTTGTCATTTCCTAACTCTTCAGAATCACACCATACAGAGTCCCCCAGTCCTCTTCCTAAACATCATTCCTGCTGATCCTTTAAGTCTTAGCTTAAATATCAGTTCTGTGGGCAAGTATCCTACGAGCCATCGTCTACCTCCAGTATACAAGATTTTTCTTTGTTATATTCTCGATGAAGTCTGATTTCTTTCTCTAAGTGCCTTCTTCATCACACAATTCGAAATGCAATTATTAAGAAACTTTCTACTGTCCCACATCATGTAAATTCTATAAGATCAGGGACTACATCTTCATTTGTCTGGGTACTAGTACTATGCTTGGGAAAGAAAAGTTACTCAATAAACCATTGTTAAATCAGCACATTAATGAAAAAAAGCCATTGATTTGTATCTAGTTGTTCAAATATGCATGAATACCTAGTATTCCTTAGATATCTACTATGTGCCAGAGTTGTATTAGCCATTTTTAAAAATAGTTATAGTTAAACAAAATACTCAAAGTTAATTAGTTCAACAAATAGCTTTTTGAGCACAATTTGTGCTATGGAGTTAGACTACTGACTGCTTGGAACAATTATGAGCCTAAAATTTCTTGAGCAACAACATGGACCATAATCTAATATTTTTAAAGAGCTCTAGGAGGAACCATATATCTACAAAATTGGTGAGAATCAATAATATTCCCAAAATACATATCCTCAGTTCAATTATTAATATAGGCCCAAAGGAAGCAATAAATTGTTTTGCTGTTCTTTTATATAGGATTTGGGGGTTTGGAAAAAGGTCTCTTTGGTTTATGGAAAAAATTATTTGTTCAGTTTTGCAAAGATATTTATGAATTTTATGGTAGAAAACTCTGAGCACAGATGGTCAGAAAAACAAAAGAGATGAACATGGAGAGTTTAATGGAAGGAATTGAAATTGCTAAGTTGGGAAGGTTTGTGTTTGGTGCCAAATGCAGCATAGAAGCAAATGCATCAGTGCAGGGACACATTTATCAACTCAACACATGCCTGTCATGTGACTCCATCCCACTTGACTGCAGTGGGGGGAGCCACATTCAGTGGAATTGGCTGGAACCTCTTTATTTGTTTATTTTGGGATATGAAAATCTGTGCCCACTGCTCAAAAGCTCCCCTGGGTATAGCAACCATATCAATTACCGAGCAAAAACAAAGGACAAAGGAAACAAGAAAGTAAATGATGGAAGACTCAGATCCTCTTCCTCTAAGGTGGTGCTTCCAATCAATATGGAGGAATTAAGAATGAGCATAAAGGTCAGCCATCTGGCCAAGACCCAGAGGACAGTTCCCAATTCTATTTTTTTACCTTGGGTTCACACAAGCAGGGCAGTCAGGTAAGGAAAATCACACTTGATACTTCCTTTCTCATAATATTTTTATACAGATGAAATCAGATACAGAGAAACATTCATTGAGGGAAAAGGGTTCTGATACAATAAGGAACATGTTAATAACCTGCTAGGTAGCATTTTACTGTGTGGTTTCTTTTTTAGTCCCCCTCAACACTTATATACCACTGCCAAGTTAGTGAGGTAACATGCAAAAAAAAAAAAAAATTCCAAGGAAAGGAAATCAATTATCTGTGAGTTCATTAAAACTAAATATAATGTTAAAGGTCTTATGACTTGAGTCATTTTTAGTATAACAAAAATAACAAACATCACAGAGGATCTAAGTTTGACCTCTGAGTTCAGCATAAAAATGCAGATATAGAAGGCATAATGTCAGGTAGAAGCTTAAGTTATTCTTAGTTGGCACCTTGGAAATTTATTTACCCAACTCTATAAACCAAGGTCAAGAACTATGAATACTACATTCAGTTCCTTACTGGATTTGGCCATTGCTAATTCATACGTTAGAGTAGATTAAAAGGCTTAAGCCAAATAAAGAACTTGGAGAAAGTGTTTCCATCTCCAGCACCATGCAAGGACTGCTATTGGAATACTGAGTGCCAATCCTTCCTTTCTTTTTTAAACTTTTCTTTTTCTCTCACTTTTTAAACCTATGGTTGGAACTCAGATACATCTCATCTTCTCAAAAGGAAATCCTTCATACTCTCAAGATATTAAACTCAACAACTTAACATCATCCTTTGAATGGTGTCTCCTATTTAAAAGACAGCAATCCTGCACTCCTTTGATCTGAATTCTAAGGATCAGACAAATCTAAAGCATGGCATTTCCATCATGACAATTAACATACATTTTCATCTTTCAGAGAAATCTGCTGAGAATATTATAAGATGATTTTCAATTTTCTTCTTATAAGATGATATTCAATTTTCTTCTTTTAACTTTTTCCTGGACTGTGACTGAAGTAATTGGCTAATATTATGAGTTATAAAAGGATTAATTTATTACAGATTCCGGTTCTATTTCCATACCAAACTCATAGAGTACTAGGAAAAACAACATCTTTAAATATAAACAACAATTCTAGTTGTCATTGAAAACTCCCACTGTGGTTTAATATTTATTATTAAATTTTTATTATTTAAATAATCTTATTTATTACTAAGCAAAATTGAAACATATACACAGTGAGATAGTAAATAACCCTCATGTGCTTATTACTCAGGTCTAAGAATTATCAACTTCCTATCTTCTTATTTTGTCTATTCCTCGGACCACCCCTTTTTTGAACTTTTTTTCCATCGCCTTTTTTGATTTATACTTTGACTACTTGGTGCTACCTCTTAATGGTATAAAGTCATATCTTCTACTACTATAAATAGAAATATAAACATTCTTGTACACACAGAAGACAAGGATGGGTCCTGGTCTAGCTTTAATAGATTACTAGCCTGCCAATGCAATTCCTTCCAAAGAGAAGAATGGCAAATCATAATCCTGGAAACAAATACACTCCTTCCTGTCCTCTTGTCATTGACTGTTTTTTAGCCAGCCCTGTATTTCTTCCTCTTCTGAAAATACTGCCACTTTCTTCTCTGAAGAGCCTCGAGTGGAGGCAGCTTTGCTCTGCTTTTTATATTTATTTTAATTCCAAGCTGTTAACCAAGGAATTCCATACCCCTGACAATTACAAATCATGGGGGCAGGACATGTGATCTGGGGCAGGGTCTCTCATATTTCCCATGGGGTTGTGAGCTCTGAAGATTATGTGAATCTGAAGCTGTCATTCATCTTTGTTATCAGGAAGAGACAGCCTGAGAATGAAGCAACAGAGAAAAACAAGAGAGAGACAAGGAAGCAAAACAGAAAGAGAGAAGAGATAATGTGCCAGGGGCACCCTTGAACTCTTCAGATACAGGAATCAATGAATTCCCTTTGCTAATTAAGCAAATCTAAGCTGTTTTTCTGTCACTTAAAATAGAAATAACCTTAATACAGTAAACATCTCCCAGTATTGTACTTCCTGGCCACTAGCTATAAATACTGTGCTATGAATTCATTTGGCATTCAGCTCCCTGGTGGCGTGTCTCCCACCCACACTCATCAGGGCATGGACCCCACACGGGGCCACCTCCATGAAGAAACGGAGCCTTGGATCAGGAGTACAAGCATAGGATGTCCAAAAATGAACTCCTGACCTTTCTATGCAATGTCTTCCCCTTCTGTGCTTCCTGTCCTTATAAATGGCATCTCCATCAACTGGTTACATAAGCTGGAGACTTACAACCGCTTCTTGCCCCTTTCACTCCTCCAATCCATGGCCAAGTCCTCATGAGTCAAAGCATGGCTCAGTGGCATCCACCTCTGTACGCATCCTGTGGCTCCACCCTTTCCAAACTCGCCACCTCCCAGGTGCCTGAAGGAGCATTCGGAATGCTCGCTGAGCTCCATGAACCTGTTCCTCTCACCCATGCTGTGCCCAAACTGCTCTCACACAGGTCACAGGTGCCACCGCTCTTCGTTAAAAACCATCAAGGCTTTCTGTCCCACTTAGAACAGCTGTCAAAGCCCTGAGGACAACCTGCAAGGCCCTAGGTAGTCGTGTCCCTGGATCTTTAACAAACAATAACTGCAGTAAGTAGCTTTCTAGAACATAGACATTTTTTAAATTTTAGAAAATAAAAATATTGTTAAACACTGAGAATGTTGTTTAAATATATAGAAGTCTAAGCAGTTTTATTGTGAATTCTTATAATTAATCTGTTGTTAATTTAATGTCCTTTATGTCCGGTTCCCTTGGAGGCAGGTCTATCACCCATACTCCACGACTCTTGGTTACGCATGAATCCACAAAATCAACTTGGGTCAATACATGTGCCTGAGGAAAAAGTGCTACATCTTCATGCTAAATTAACATATAATAAATCCAGGTATTTTGAAAAGTTTTGACAATATAAATAGGACTATTAATTGAAATTGTGACAATCCAGGTAAATTTTTAGGTTTTAAACTTTGCTGCTTCTGAAATATAAATTAACTATATGAATAAAACTTTTTGTACTTCATAAGCAGTCCTGTTAAAGTTTATACGCCTGCTTTTTATATTAGGTGCCCCCCAAAAGCTCATGTGTGAGATAATGCAAGAAGGTTTAGAGGTGAAATGATTGGCTTACGAGTGCTCTAACCTACTCAGTGGATTAATCCCCTGAAGGGGATTGACTGGGTGGTAACTGTAGACAGGTAAGGTGCGCCTGAGGAGGTGGGTCATGGGGGGGCATGCCTTTGGGGCTTACATTTTGTGCTGTTGAACAGAATCTCTCTCTCTGCTTCCTGATCATCATGGACTGAGGCTCTTTCCTCCCCCACACTCTTCCGCCATATTGTTCTGCCTCATCTCAAGCCTCAAGGAATGGAGGAGCAGGCCTTCTACCGACTGAGATCTCTGAAACCATGAACCCAACACATCAAAATGTTCATTGTGGTTTCCTTCAGTATTTGAGATTGAACATGGTACTATTTTTGCATTTCTAATTTATAAATTTTCTCAATGAGCAGGAATTGTGTTTAAAATGAAAAATAAATGTCATTCCATAAGATATAGTATATTTTATTTTCTAAAATTTAAAAAATACATATGCTCTAGAAAGCTACTTATTACAGCCGCTGTTCACTAAAGAGTCAGGGACATGATCATGTAGGGCCTTGCAAGCTATTCTGAGAGGTTCGACAACTGTTCTAAGAGGGTTAGAAAGCTTTGGTGAGTTTTAAGGAAAGGTGACAGCACCTGGTATGTTAGCAAACAGGACAAAAAATATCAAAGAGACAAAGTGATAATCTTGGAAATCCAACATTTGTATATTTTTGCAGGTCACTTCAGAGCATGAAATACAACAGAAAGTTCAAGGATCTGGCATACTGCTAAATTCTGAGCCCCAGCGTCATCATGCCCGGTACTATCAGGGTATAACTTCACCTCAGTGTTAAAAATAGTTCTGTGACTAACTCCATTAAGCAGTAGATAACATTTGCTGAGCTTCTACAACACATTGTGGTAAATCCTCATCATTATATTCTCTTCGTTTAATTGTCTCCACAACCTTACAGTTTGGGTCAGCAGTTGTCACCAACTTATGGTTCAGGTAGTCAGGGATACCTAGGGCTCTGTGAAATCCTGTCTGCAGGATCTGAAAGTTCAAAAGAAATTTTTAAATATTACAAAGACATCATTATTTTATTCTGTTGGTTAAATGAGAAACTAGCTTCAGAATTGAAGTAAACAATATCGCATAATAAATGATGGAGCTAGAACTCAAACCTGTGTTTCTAACATAGGAAAGTGTGCCCTTAGCCACTGCACTCTACCATTTAGATTTCTTCCCCTTTTAGGCTAATGAATTTGTCATGTGGAATTGAGAAAATCCTCAAAAATGATCAGTATCTTTACTGGTATCATGCAACTCAGATTAACAAAGTGAATTTAAAAGTTAAGATTTTGCTAGAAATTGAGAGAGGAAGAAAACCATTCCTCCCCTCACATCTGTGACTAGAGGCTAAAAAAAAAAATTGACTTTCACTTTCCTAAGTTTGAGCTGAAATTGTGTGGTTAACCAAGGATGACGAGAGTAGCCCATTGGCTTGTCCATAGTGTCCCACCTTATTTTATCTCTTGGCCTGTCCATCAATCTCATCCCATCCTCTCTGTCTTGAGATGTTCTTATCAGAACTGTGTTTTGTGATTGTACCTCTCAAGGTGGCACTATTAACAAGACATATATAAACCTTGAACTCTGGGACAATAAAAATCAGTACCATACCTCCCCTCACTGGATGACCAAAACCATTGCCCTACCTTCTTATACTTTCCTTAAGTACAACTCCCAGTAAAGAACACCAGAGAGGAGGCATGATCGCCAGAAGATTTCATTGACTAAATTCACACTAATCCAGGGGAGGGCAAATGCATCTATTAGCAAAGAGGCAGCATGTTTGTAATCTGTAATACACATATTTGTAATTAGCAGCAAAAATAACAATTAAGTTTATCAGATTAGTTAATCATCATCTTAGAGTGCAAAATAGACACTAAAAATTAGACGGTAAAGTAGAAAAACTTTCACAGGCAGACCAATGGCAGTCCCAGGCAAACCAAGTGCGTGGTCACCCTGGTCATACAGTAGAGCCCTGAATTAGTAGGACTCAGAACAACCAAAAACATCTGGAGGATCTTGGATCCCCAAAGTTTGAGAGTGGGCATCAGGGATCAGTTCTGAAGAAAGTCAAAAGTGATATTTACCTCCTTCATGCCCAGATTTCCCTTGCTTAGCACGCACGCATGCATGAACACACACATACACACACACACACACAAAACATTCCCAGCCCAGATCCTAGGGCCATGCAAATGTTGGAAGAATTCAAATAGAAAAACTATAATTGCCTTTTTGTCTGGATGAAAAGCCAAAGTTATTTTAGTAACCTAATATATATTCCCTAAAACAGATCTCTCCAGATGCTAAGACTTTTGAAGATCGAGAAAGAAAAGGACAGTGCCAGACAGGAAGCTACTTTCAGGGAGGTCAATGCAAATGGGTTAAAATATAACCAGCCATTGATAGAAACTAAAGATAGCTTCTATCCCACCCCCAATGGTCATGCCCATTCAAGGTCATGGAGCTCAAGTTCATAACCGAAGTCAAAAATTCCTTGGTTTTGAATCCAAATGCAAACTCTTTTTATCAAGCCAGTCAAAAGCATCCCTTACTCAAAAATGTGTATTTTACACATATAAGATCTCTGCTGCTAGAATCAACAGAGGTAAATACCAAAAGCAAAATACAAACAGTCAGAAAAGCCTGGATATATGTGTTAAGGCACTGTCACTATCTAGTTAGAAATTTTTAAATCCAAACTATAGTCTTATTTTTCCACTGATTCACTTTCTCCCTCCTCCAAGACATTAAAGTATATTTTGCCCATTTTGATACTCAGTTAAGTATTATAATTGGAAATGAATTCCATGTTTGAGTTCAAATATGTCCAGAATACCTAAACTTGTGTCTCATAGAATATGGTTTCATAGTGGGAGTGAAGATGAAAGAAAAATTCTTTATTTTTTTACGTTTCTTTTTTTAATTGTTAATGTCAGTGGATAAGTAATGATAGCTGAGATGAACTGAGCATCTTCTACGTGCCTGAGATAGCACTATATGTTACATATATGAAATGAGTATAAACCTCATTCACTATGGTCAGGTATGCAAGAAATATTGCATAACTTTATTGTAAATAAACCATCATAAAATTTATGTTCAACTCCAGCACTCTGGGTGGCAGGAAACTTTAACGTCAGTCATTCTCTGACTTTCTCTCCACCAACCCCAAATTTGTGCCTGACGTCATATAAAGAACTAAGGAAATGCAGTTCCTTCACTCATCGATCACATCTTTCCCTGCATTCTCACTGAAATGCGCCTCCTCTTTACCTCCTGGCTTTTCAGGTCTGGTAGTGTCCAAATGCTTGCGGCTGCACTTAGGTCAGGTGCTTCAGGGAGACTCTGTGTAGTCTCAGTGCCCTCTCTCATCATGTAACCTTTTATCTCTGAAGTTTTGCTGCCTCTCTGAATGCTGTCAGAAAGCAGCATGAATGCCACCTGCTTTCACATCCATAGAGCCTTCCTCTGCTCCTCTGGCAGTCACAGGTAGCTATTATGGTGTGGATATGCAGTTCTCTGCAAAGCTCCTATGTTGACGCAGGAATGTTCAGAGTGAAGTGACTGCATTATGAGCACTATAACCCAATCAATCCTCCCTAATGTGGATGGACTACAAGTTGGTAACCATGGGAGGTAGGACGCGACACAGGAAGTAGGTCACTGGGGATCATATCTTCTCCCCTTAAGTGCCCTTCTTGCTTTCTCTTCTTCCTGGTTGACATGAACTGAGCAGCTCTCCTCCACGATGCCCTTCTTCCATGATGTTCTGCTTCCCCTCAGGCTCAGAGCGATGGAGTTAGCCATAAACTGAACTTCTGAAACCATGAGCCAAAATAAATGTTTCCTCCCCAAAGCTGCTCTGGTCAGGTATTTTGGTCACAGCCACAAAACGCTACACATTTATCCATGTAGACAGAAATCCTTCTCCTTCCAAGTTCCTCCATATTCTTCCCTTCTCCACACACGCCTTTCTTCCTTCTCCTCCTTATGTAAAAACCTTCACGTTCTATGAGCTTAATGCTTTTGGGAGAATAAATCCAAATACAGCTTCAGGCTATCTCTCCGCTTCATACCCCTCCCAGCTCTGACTAGATAAGTCCAGGGAAACAGCCATTGGAAAAGGGCAGAAAAGGGAAAGAAGAAAAGATCAGAAAAATTTCAGAGGAAAAGACAAGTTACCATCTTAAAATATCCAGCACATTATGTAACACAGCAAAATCTATGTTCATAGCAGTTCAATTTACAGTAGCTAAACTATGGAACCAATCCAGATGCCCCTCACTGGATGAATGGATCCAAAAACTGTAATATATATATATATAGTCAATGGAATTATATTGGGCAATTAGAAACAATGATACTGTGGCCTCTGAAGGTAAATGAATGGCAATGTAAGAAATCATGCTGAGTGAAGTTAGCCAAACCCAGAGTCAAGGATCAAATGTTTACTCTCATTTGTGTAGGCTGGAGATAAACCCAGCTTGGGTGAAAGGTAGACTCAAGTATTAGACTCAGCAAAGGCATAGCAACACATAATCGAGGACAACCATTGATGTGTGGAGGGGGCAGGGGAAAGGGACAGGTAGGGGAAGAGAAAGGCAGGAGGGAGGGAGAACAGGGTGGGATCTAGGGAGACAGTCAACAATGTAGCAAACTCTTCACTCCCCTGAGAACTCAATAATACTTACACAATCATTTAATTCTGGAAATTTCACAATCTAAGAATTTGTATCTCCTATAGGGGTGAAATATGACAAATCAAGAGATGGGGGTGTGGGTAATATGGGAGTAATTCTGGTTTAAGAGCATATGCCTATCATATTGCTACTTTATATGCATTCTTAATTGTTCAATGACTCCTTAATAAAAAATTAAAAAAAGAAAAAAATACATCCGGCCTAACATCAAGTCAGCACAACCACCCAAAAAGATGTGTGTTGCCACTTCAATTTTAAATAAGAAACCTGAAATTCAAGGTAGTTAAAAATAAATCAAATGTATTTCCCATCAACTCCATCAGTATTCTTCAACCCAGGAAAAAGTATTTTCAAGGTACCTTGGCAAGTTTTCATACCGTACAAGATTTGAGCAAGAACAGTCACTCAGTGGGACATTGCTTGCCTTGACTGTCCTGCCTGCTAGTTTCTGGCTCTCAGGCATTTTGACAATGATGCCGTCTTTAATTGGCCTCATTACAAATGCCTGCTCCTCACTTTTGGCATTAATTGCTAATTAATAAAAGCATGAAAATGTCAGTACGTCAGCATATGAGCCAATACCTTGATGTTGTCGAAGCACATAAAAACACAGCTTTCAGATTTGGAATAGGCAGAAAGTAGGAATCCAACAGGTTCCAATAAACCTTCTTCAAACCTGCCCTGATGTGGTTGACTTTCACAAGATCTTTGCACTTTTCCTTTCCAAAGAGACTGAGATAAGGAGGTTCTGCATAAACTGTGCTTTTCCTGGCCCACAGGGAACAGAGATTAGTATTGCTAATTAGTATTGCTTGTTGAACTTGATGTTCTAGGTATAAATACACAGAGCTCTGTTGGTGCTGCCTGTGGCCAGCAGTTCAGAGAAGGGCTCTCCTTACCAGCAGGTTGTATAGAATACACTGCCAGCCTCTTATCTTCTATTCACTATGACTTCTTCTTAATTTTTAATTGGTGCATGGTAATTATGCATAATAGTGGGCTTCTTTTGATATGCAAGTAAAAGTGAAGCAAGCTTTGGGCCAGGCTTTTGACTTGGAATTCAGCCCTCCATCAAAAGAATCCATCCCACTTTCCAAAGAAGACTGATGCTTCTTCCCTGGAGGGAATTCAGAAGAAATCAGAAGCTGCAGAGGAAAGACAAGTCCCATGAAGCTGAGGTCTTAGGCAGCTTGCTGGGACAGGAAGGGACAGGAGAGAAGCGCTTCAAAAAACAATGGAACAGGAAAAAACAAAAACAAACAAACAAACAAACAAACAAACAAAAAAACCTCCAGTAAAAGGGCAGAGGAGAAACTGACCCTAACATGGAAAATATTGAAAAGCACAGAAGATGCAAGTAGCTGCAGAGCTGGAGCACTTGGGCTCTCAAGAAGGAGGAAGGAAAAATGTCCAAAGATCCTGCTAGGAAGAGCAAGCCAGCTAATTTGTTGAGAACTTTCTCTTGGTCCTCTTCCTAGAAACCCCAAGATTGCACTGGGAAATTTCATTTTACTTTTTCCATCCTGAAAAGTATTCTAGAAACGGATGTAGGGCAATGTAGGTAGATGCAGATTGTAAATGCTGCTTTGGGGCTAACGGGGAGAAACAAAGTTTTTGCTCTTTCTAAGATTTTTTTTCCTAAGGTTACTATTTTTCTTGCAGATTCTTTTCTATTTCAGTAGACTTGGTGTCCTGGGTTAATGGCTAGTACTGTACTGCCTTTGTGAAAACATGTTTATGAGAAGAGTATGTAGTGGCTGCTTTCAAATTGCTAGAGCTGAATATTTGCTCTTCTTTCTTTCTTTCTTTCTTTCTTTCTTTCTTTCTTTCTTTCTTTTTCTTTTTCTTTCTTTCTTTCTAACCAGGGGAGCTTAACCATTGAGCCACATCCCCGCCCATTTTATTTTTTTATTTTGAGACAAGGTCTCACCAAGTTGCTTAGGGCCTAGCTAAATTGCTAAGGCTGGCTTTGAACTTTGATGCTCCTGCTTCAGCCTCCAGAGTCGCTGGGATTACAGGTGTGTGCCACCATGCCTGGCTCTGCTCTCTTTTTCAATCCTGATTATGTCCCCGTCTTACCAGATGCTGTTGTACTTGAATAGTCAATAAAACTGCTCAATGCTATTGGTAGCAGTGAAAAAAAGATACATACCTATATGTAAATAAAATATGTTTATATATTATGTAATATACATATAATGTCATCAGCATTGAGACACACAAATATGCACACAAATTTCACACACTTGAATGGTCTTACTTCAATTTCTTATTCCTGGGATAAGGGATTTGGCCTTAGGAAAAGGTAAGAAACTTCCCTCTGGGCTATGAGTACAAGCCACCTGCTCCAGCTAGATTATCAGAAAGCTCCAACCTGTGGCAATGAGCAGAAGCCCCTCTGGTGAGGAAGGGACAACCAAATTTTCGTTCACTATCATAATTCTGTAAATATGTCCGTAGGCATTCCCATTATGTACAATGTTAAAAAAATAGTGAGAGCTCTTTTACCATTTTTTCCCTCTTGCTCCAAATCTTCTGTAAAAGAAAAGAAAAAGTTGTCATCAAATGGAAAGAAAGTCTAGCATCTTCAAATAGGTAGTCTAAAATATTTGACTGGAGTTCTACCAAATTCCTATCACCCCACTTGAAGCAGAGTATACTGCCAGTTATCATGGCAAACCCCAGGGACTTCATCACTTCATCACTGTTGCTAAAGGAAAATGGATATTTGATTGGAATTATTGTAGCACTTCCCCACTTTGCTTTTTAAAATAAAGTTATTGTAGCATTTTCTTTTTCACAGAAATGTTGCAAAGAAAATACAGTTTTCTTATACCTCTCACCCAATTTCCCCTGATGCTTGCATTGTATATTTCCATGCTGCATTAATCAAAGACAAACTGTATTTTTATTTCACTAAGTTTTCTCGCTAATATCCTTTTTCTGTTCCAGGATCCAATTGAGGGTGTCACATAATCTTTCATGACATTGACAGCTTTGAGGATTACTGATAGCTTCTAGGATTACTGCTCAGTAATTCTATGGAATGTTTTGAAATCTGAATTTGTCTGAACAAATGAAATCAGCTTTCAGATCAAAATGATAGGGATGGCCAAGCTGGCCAACAAGTGCAGATAGGAGGTGCTGGCAGTAAGTTCCTGATTGCATGGTTGTTCTGCTCCCAGTGGCTCTTCCCAGAGCCTGGGAAGTCTGAGACTCATGTAACACCAAACAGAAGTTCAGTGAGCACAATCCAGGAGGTAGAGGAGCACTTGGAAATTAAGCCTAACCCAAATGAACACAGCCCAAGCACAGCTTACTCAAGAGGAAAAGAGGAATCTTCTTCCAAATACTAGGGATGGAGCCATCATATGACCCAGCAATCCCACTCCTGGGGTCTCCCCAAAAGACCTAAAATTGTCATACTACAGTGGCACAGCCACATCAATGTTTATAGCAGCATAATTCACAATTGGCAAATTATGGAATCAATCTGGATGGCCTATCACTAGATGAATGTATTAGGAAATTGTGGTGTGTCTGTCTATAGATACACACACACACACACACACACACACACACACAATGGAGTTCTACTCAGCTATTAGAAAAAAATTATGACATTTGCCAACAAATGGATGGAAATGGAGAATATCATGCTATGTGAAATTAGCCAAACTAAGAAGCTCAAAGGTCAAATGTTTTCCCTCATTTGCGGAAGCTAGAGTAAAATAAAGGAAAGGGTGAGGGAAAGACAAGATTACATTAAGAACCATCTGAATACAAATTAGTAGATGAACTAAAGGAAATCTAGTAGAGATAGAAGAAAAGGAGACGGGAGGAAGGATGGGGAGTAAAAGGAGAGCAAACAGGAGGAGGGAAAATACATTTTGCAACTCTAGGGTACTAAATAATTCTCACACAATCAATAAAAATGGGATCAGTTTAAAAAAAAGAAGAAAAATAAAAAAGAGGAATCTTGCTTTTCCAAAATAGAGGATATTGTCTCCCACTCAACAGTGTGAAAATGCGAAGAGCCAAAGATGTAAGAAAGATTAAAATATAATCACAGGAGATGAAAACCAAGAGTGGGGAGGACAGAAAGCCTCAAGCAACATCGTCTCTGCGATGACTACTATGCCCCCTTTCCACTCGAGTCTAGAGATGCCACAGTAGCTGAAGGATTTTGATTCCACAACGATGGTTGGCAGCCCATTGCTATCAGATCTCTGAATAGTAAAAATTGATGCAATGCAAACGCTTTCTTTCATTTTTATCAATGTATTTCTGTGGATGCTCATGTTTATACACAGTGAAGACACTTTTCAAGGATTCCACTTGGTGATCGAAGATTGGCACACTGTCTCACCAGTGGGTCCACTTTAAGGTTTCGGTCAACCACACAGTCAACCACAATCCAAAAACACAGCGCAGTCCAATAAGTGTACTTGAAGAGAAAAAGAGAGAGCGATCACATTCACGATCACATAAGTCTTATTTCAGTATATTATTAAAACTATTTTATTATTAGTTACTATTGTTATGGCTAATTTATAATTTAAGCTTTATTGCAGTTATAAATATGTTGGGAAAACATGGATATGGTTAAGTGCTATCTATGGCTTCAGATATGCACTGGGAACCTTGGGATATATCACCTGTGGATGAGGCACTTCAGTACTTAATGTTTAGTTTGGCTACAACACAGAACTGGATGATGAAGAGAACCTGCCCTATGCAAACACATGATCTAGTCAGATTTTGCAGCTAGGTCATTTTCTGTAAGGACCATTCATTCTGAGTAAATCGTTGTTATCTTAAATTGATGATGCTTTCCATTCACAGCCATTCTTGCTTTTTTTCTTTTTTTTTTAAGAGAGGGAGAGAGTGAGAGAGAGAGAGAGAGGGAATCAAATTCATTTATTTTTCCATCTGACCTTTGTTTCTCTGACACTTAGCTGTGTACATGGTGCTGGGGTTCAAACCTGGATCCTAGTGCATGCCAGGCAAGCGCTGTAACTGCTGAGCCACCGCTCCAGCCTCTGATTATTGTCTTTGAAATACAAAATCCCCACGGTTGTCTCCACTAAAAGCTTAGTTTGGGATTGTTTGCTTTATCATGCAAGAGAAGTGCTACATGTTCCCATAAACACTACTTAGGACCCAAAGGTGATGTTTACATTGTTTCTTAACTATAAATAATTCATATCACAATTTTAAACTAGAAATATCCAAGAGTTGCCCACATCTACTCTATAACAAAACAAATATGCTTAGTGTCCCTTAATTGTTCCTAACTAGATTTCTTTCCCCCCAAATGCAAAGTGCTCTAGGGAAGACCTGGGGGCAGAAAGTAAGAAAGACTACGGCCAGATGGGAGGTGGCAGCTTTCAGGGTGAGTCTGAGCTCCCACGGAAGAGTCCCCGAAACGGCAGCTGAAATTAGAGGTAGGAAGAAGGGTGCACACTGGGACATCAAGACCAGCTGCACAATTGTTCTGAATCATTGTATCAAGCCAGATTTTCCTGAGTTAGCTGTTGTTGCTCTCTTCACCCTTTTAAGATGGTTTTCTTCTTTCATTCTGACATCAAAGTAGCTAAAGAGAACAATGTATGGAAGATAAAAGTACCATGTGACATTGTCTCCAGAGTTTTTAGATCATATATATCCTATCAGTTAAAGTGTTCAGAACTTCATCCAAATGTGTAGTCATTTATAAATAATATGCAAGTGCTGCTGTTCTATTAAATTATGCAAACATGATGATATATATAATAATTTTAATGAGATTTAAATAAATACTAATGGAAGTCCTAATCATGTTTTTCCAATCTCAGTATACCATCTGACAGACTTCTATTTTTGGAGACTAGTGACTTTGATATTTATCTAAATATATTTTAAATTATATTTTTCATAATTTGAATCTGGAATAAGAAAATTGGACTACTCTGTTTAACTCCACTTAAAACTTGTTTGTGCCTGATTACTACAAGCAACCAGTAGTTTCATTTTGTATGAAGCTCGTTAACATTATACACACCATAAATACACTCTAATTCCTTCATTTCTGGTGATAATATACTGATAAAAGAAAATATCTCCTTATATTCATCAAATTTACTATCCACCCTGAAGCCAAGTCCATAACCCACTAATTAGGTTGGCAAAAGCATTGTCTTACTTCATGTTTGTAATGAAAATACACTAATTATGTCCATGCAGTGCTGCTATGTGTATGCAGATAATTAAGTACTCTTTTCAGTTTCAGAAGGAATTTTTAGCAATTCTGGTCACATGCTGGAAATACTTCCTATAGTCAAGCTTATAAGTAGTGAAAAAATCCCATGATTTTATGAAGAAAAATTATCGGAGCAATGAACATGTACTGTTCTTCATATAAAACTAAAACATTTTATCTACTGACAAAACTGTTTTTTTTTTTTGTTTTGTTTGTACAGGTTGGCTGAACAACATCAGCCTACTGACACACATCTACAGGAAGCATAATGTCACCTGGTTAACTATTTTATAACCGGTTCTCAACACATCTACTGCTTACCTAGTCCCTTATCTCAACATTCTTTGTTGCTCCCATTGAGTTTTTCTGACAATCTTGTCCAAGCCAGATCTGTTTTTAATACTTCATTTTCTCATTACTTATATTACATTTTTCTTTTTTTTTTCTTTATTTCTTTTCTTTTTGGTACTGGAGATTGAACCCAGGGGCACTTACCTGCTGAGCCATATCCTCAGCCCTTTCTGTTTTTTATTTTGAAACAGGGTCTAAGTTGCTTTGGGCCTCATTAAATTGTTGAAGCTGGATTTGAACTTGTGATCCTCCTGTTTCACCCTCCCAAGTCACTCGGATTATAGGTGTGCACCACCACACAGACTTACATTGAATTTTTCTAACTACTTTGAACTCATCTTGTTTGCTTAGCGTTTTTTTCTATGTGCTGATATTTAGCACTAGCATCACCATGGAGTCTCATTTTTAAAGATTATTCAGGACATGAACTATGTCTCACGTGCATCTCTTGATGTCTTCAGCACTTCTTGGTTATGAGTAATAACACAAATTTACCCAATTTATCATGGAATTTGGCTAAAATACAGTCACAGAGATTACTTCCCCTTGTTTCAAACTCACAGTGAGTGCAGATGGCAAGATTTTCTAATATTTAAGTCCTATTATTTTAAAGAATTCATAAAAGTATGAGCATAAATGATGACATTATGGTTAAGAAAATGATAAAAAGAAAAAGTTATATAGGTTTCAAGCAAAAAAAGCTCTATATTGTTAAGCAAGAGAATTTCATAAGATATTGTGAAATAAGGAGAAAGAAAAGGAAGATCCAGGGAGTCCACAGAGGCAGAGGTCTGAGGTGGCTAGCAGAATACCCCGTTCCTGTTTGAGCACTGTTATGCCCTCTGCCTCCGTGATGTACGCTGTGGTTGTTTCTTAGGCCATCATTTCAACACTGGGGGACAGGGCCCAGGGACAGAGAGGCAAGACCACCTGTAGTGGGGACAGACTGCTCATGGACAGAATGGATAAATCACACAACAAGCAAAACCACATCTCTTTTCTTTTTCCTGCAAATTCTACAGAACTCTGAAAAGAACTCAGCAGTGAATATTGTAGTGGTTTAAAATAGCTAACTTTAGCTAACCTGCCTGGTCTGCATGCCAGCTCCATCACCCATAGTTCAATGACTTCGGACTGGTTATGAAGTGTTGTGCCTCAGTTTCCTCTTCTGTAAAATGAGAATAACAGGGGAACTTATTTTATAAGGTTGTGATTAGGATTAAAGGGTGCATCTATTTCTAAGTACCTATAAGAGTACCTGCTTTATACATATGATATGTGTTTTTGTTAAATAAAAAAGTACAATAAGTAAACAAGTGCGCCTTTCTTTAAAACCTTCTAATTTCTTCTCATTTTACCCAGCATAAAACTCAAAGATGTTCCAGTAGTCTGAGGCCTGTGCTCCATTCTCCATTCTCACCTGGTTTCACCTCCCCTTTGCTGGCACTCAGCTTGACCACAGTTTCTAAGCCCCTTTGTGCTATGCAACATCGTGTAACTGACTTCTGGCCAGGGCACATGACCCATCACGATGCACTTGAAAACCATCCTGTTGGCTCAGCACTGTCCTACTTGTAACATTCAAAGTCCCACATCCTGGGGAACCACCCATTCCTGAGAAATTGTGCATGATTATTCACCCTAACTCTGGCCTATACAAACTTCTGCTATTCCTCTTACTCTCTTCAGCCATCTATCTCTTGGATATCAATATCCAGTGTGACCTTGGAAGTCACATGTTGCGGATCCCAGAGACACTGTCGTCAGCCTGGACTTCTGAATGAAACGTTTATCACCTCTCTTCCCACTGGAGTTGATGCAATAAAAATAAGCTTCTTCTCCAACAAACCATTCAGATTCCGTCACATTAGCTTAAACAGCAACTAAATACCATCCTGGCCGTTCTGTACTCTTTGTTCCTGAACAAAACAAGGATGCTTAAATGGCCACTAACTCTGCTCAGAATGTTCCTTTCCACACATCTGCATGGTTTACGTTTCCGTGTTCATTCGTTGTTTGCTTAATGTCTGCTTTTCTTTGTCTTTTGGTACCAGGGATTGAACCCAGTGGCACTTAACCACTGAGCCACATCCCCAGCACTTTTCATTTTTTAATTTTGAGGTAGGATATCAGCAAGTTGCTTAGGGCCTCACTAAGTTGCTGAGGCTGGCCTTGAACTTTTGATCCTCCTTCCTCAACCTCCCAAGTCACTGGAATTACAGGTGTGTACCCTGTGCCAGGCTTAATTCTTGCTTTCTATGGCACCTACTCAATCTATTAACTCAAAATATCAGCCCATTGCCCACTCTTCTTGCCACCATTTCTTCAGCTTCTGATTTATGCTGTACTATTTACTTTTATTTTTATGTTTATTGCTTTTTATCTACCTTGTCTCCCCTATTAGAACAACTAGAATAAATATTCCATGAGGGTTGAGAACTTTCTTTTGGTCAGGACCCTAGAACAATGCCTGCCACACAGTAGCACTCAATAAATATTTGCTGAATGAATGAATTATTTCAATTCACTTCATTTTCACAGTTAACCAAATTGGTAAAATTAAAATAAAACCTGAGACTTTCCCTGCCAAGGAGTAACACACTTGATAGAACTTTAATGTGATGATTCCTTCCAACCATTTCCAGAATATTGTAATAGACTTGAGAAATTATGAACAGAACAGTCCCGCTATTTACTCTTTTACAATAACCTTCAATTCTGGTTTGCATCCAAATTTCTCCAAAGAATCTAAACTGAATATGTCTAAAATCAAATGCTGGAGTCTGTGTATGTTTTGGCACTTGTAATCACCCTAATTACTGGATAGACTTCTCTGTGCCTTGCATCATGTTCCCAATCTTTTTGATGCTGTAGCACTAAAGCTGCAGCAATAGCTTACTATCAACACTTCATCTCTTTTGTCTCTCTGTACCGTTAACACGGCTCACTTGCCTGAGTCATTCTGGACTTTTCAGATGGTGTTAGAGATGTATCCAACATTTACCCTTCGAAGTTGTAAATTCTTGTGCAAGTTGGGCACAGAATCTTACAGTGGAAAGAAGAGATAATTCTGGGTCAATTGGTTCTACTATGGTTTCATTATCCAAAACTAAGAAATATAGTATTCACATTTGGTTTCTTGCTTAGAGCAAGTATCGTATCCCAGTCTTTGTGGCAATGATCACAACGCAGAGATCCACAGGTCATTGGGTGTGTCTTCTTTTCATCTCATCAATAAACAGAACCCAAGGCATCGCTTGCTCTATGGGCATCCATTTCGGTCCAAGTTTCCAGCTAATCAGGATTTGGAGTTGGCAGGAACAGTGTCCCTGAGTGATTGCTTTCAGAGAGCAAGGAGCTTTTGTATTCAAGGGAATGTTACCATGGAGAAAGGCCTCCATCCACCGAGAGGATCAGTATGATTCTGGAAAAGATTAAACAACCCACTACCGTGTAATTCCATTGTTTATTTATGCACCTCTGAGAACCATTTCAGAACTGCTGTTATCACTGAAGGGGACATATTCACAGAAGCTGCCTAATGAGAGATGAGTTTTGAATAACTCTTTTCAGAGAATCTGATCTGAAATCCTTCAGAATTAATGTTTTATTATGCACTTTCAAATTATTTGCTTATGTATTTTTTCAATCAGGTGTCAGATTGACTATTTGTGCAGAACTGGATGAACAAATCTCCTTCTGTGACCTCCAAGAGTTTGCAGACCAATAGCAAGGTGGGTAGGAAGGAGTAAACAGGAGGATGTAATTAAATGCCCTCTGGTGGTAGCAGGAGGGAAGGATGGAGCAGTTTAACCCAGGTGTAGTTTTCCAGAGGAGGTGAGTGAGGACAGGTCACTGAGGCCACAGTGAATGTGCATACCAAAGTGACAGCCAGCAGTTCACTGTGAGGTGGGATGGTAGGGAAGAAGTCAGGAGATGTGATGAAATGGGGAGATGGCTCAAGAGGCAGGGTTCTGTCTACTGTATAAAGGAGTTTGTATTGGTCAGGGTTCTCTAGAGGAACAGAATCAACAGGACATAAATATACATATGATTCTGAAAAGGAACTTATTAGATTTGCTCACACAACCAGAGTCTGAATAGTCCCACAAAGCCCACCTGCAGGCTAGAGAGCTGGAGGAACCAGTATCTGAACGGTCCTGCATGTCAAAGCCTCACAAAACAGGAATCAATGATGCTACCCGTGTGAGACCAAAGGCCTGGAAACTCCACAGAGAACTGCTGGTTAGAGTCTACTTTGGAGGAGTGAAGGAGCTGGAATATGATGCCCTCAGAAGATCACAGAATGGGCTGGAGCAGTGGCTCAGTAGTTAAGATGCTTGCCTGGCATGCACAAGGAGGCAGGTTCAAACCCCAGCATCACATACACAACCAAGTGTTGGAGCAATGAAAGCCACATGAAAACCTAATAAAACTGATTCTTTCTCTCCCACTTTTCCTCTCTCTCTTAAAAAAAAATCACAGAAGTGATCAAGAACCTTTTCAAGAAGAGTAGGATTGCGCTTGCTGCTGCTTCTTTGTTTTTCCAGTTTTTATTCCAACCAAGCCTCCAACCTATCGAACACTGCTGTTCACGCTTAGGGTGCGTCTCTGCTTCAGTTTGCTATCTCGCACGCCACTCATTCCTAGAAACATCTTCATCAACACACCCAGAAGACCCTAATCTTAGGCACATCTCAATCAGATCAACTTGACAATTCAGATTAACCATTACAGAGTTCGTGTTCCATTGTCAACATAAGGAAAGCCACTACAGTTTATGCCCTTTCAAAACTTCCACAGGTTGCATTTGAAGTATTTGAACATCTCGGATATTAAGAAATCACTTTTCCCCCTCATTAACTTTCCTTGAGAAAGTTTGCTCTTTTCCAAAGAGGTGAGAGGATTTTAAATGGCTAAAGCATGAAGAAGCAAAAATAGGAGGCTGGGAGACCTTCATTGACAGGCTCTTCTTGAACAGGTCCAATGACAATGGTGGTCCAAAGAAAAAAGTAGTCACCGAGACAGCGGAGGAAAATGAATAGAATGCAACTTTTATGTATGGATCAATATTTCTATTCCACAGAATAGGGAACAGTGGAAGAGTTCATGAAATCAGTTTGGGAGACTTTAAAAATTTGAATTATTGGTAAAATAATTGCAATGCTTTTTGTGTTGCTGTCACTTTTTTTGTGTGTGAGTGGATGGTTTCACATTTTTTCATCTTCACAAGTCCAGTTAGGAGAAAATTAGGAAAAGTCCAATTAGGAAGAAAAAAATGAGTTCTCTATTTCATAGACTTTCAAATTTTTTGACTGCAGCCCATAGTAAGAATTACATTTCACATCACTCTACACAGATACACAAAAATAGAAATAAAACTCCACAAAACAGTAATTACCCTCATTATGTATGCTGCACTTTGATGTTTTCTGTTTTGCTGCTATTTCTTTATCTCTTCACAACATAGGACATTTAATCATTGTGATCAGCAAAGTTCAAAGTAAGTAGCAAGGAGCTCTGGGAACATTCTGTTCTTTAGAAAGGAAAGCTTTATGCAGCAAAATATACTGGTAAAAGACCTGGACTTTGAAATCAGACCCAGGTTCAATCCCAGATTCACAATTTACTAGCTATGCTGCCTAAAGAAATGTGCTTACCCCTCCGGGATGCAGGAGAATGACCCCAGTCCTCACTGACTGACCGTTTTCTCCATACCAGGCACTGTGCTAGTGCACGGAAGGAGCAAGAAAAGGATACGACTGTAATACCAATTAGAGGAATGTCACGCTGAAGAACTCGATGGACCCTAGAAAAGGGTCTGGAATATGTTAGTTCAGAAATAAATGAACACAAAATATTCTTAATGAGAAGCACTTAGTAAGCTTTTATTAAATAGGATTTGACTTATTTCCTATTGCAAAGTTTTAAAAAATATTCCAAAGAATACAAATACACATGCCTACATACATATATGTGAATGTGTATTTTAAAATTACATGAAGTATATTCTCATGTGTAAATGCAAATATGAGTGGGGTGGAAGGACGGCAGCATTTGAAATGAAGTCTCATTGATTCATAGGTTTTTCTAGCAGGCTTAGGTTTTATGTCACCCAGGAGTAATAGCTGAACATAAAGTGCACAGACACAGGGAATGTGGCACGCAACGGAGAAGCATAGTACTATGCTCAACGCTCTTTTACCTCTTTTCTTCCTCTCGACCCATGCTATGGTTTAGCTATGGCTTGAGTGGTCCCCCAAAGATTAGGATGCTCAGAGCTGAGTCGCCAGCAGCATTGAGATGGTGGAATCTCTAAGATGTGAGGACTTGTGCAAGGTAATTCCACCCTCATGAACGGATTAATGCCGGTCTCACAAGGTGAACTGAGTTTTGAGATAAGGTTGTTATAAAGGGAGGCCATGCTATATGCTAGCCTCCCTTCTTCACATGGCCCATTACCTTTCTGCTTCTCTCCTATGTTGTGACCCAATGAAGAAGGCCCTTGCCAGGACACAGGTACCATGCTGTTTGGACCCTCACCAGAATTGTGAACCACGTAAACCTCTTTACTTTATAAGTTACCTTTCCTCAGGCATTTTGTTGTTGTTACACAAAATGGACTAAGATACCCAGTTATTATGTGTTCTTTCCT
The DNA here is from genome assembly GCA_004027875.1 of Aplodontia rufa. Classification (NCBI taxonomy): domain Eukaryota; kingdom Metazoa; phylum Chordata; class Mammalia; order Rodentia; family Aplodontiidae; genus Aplodontia; species Aplodontia rufa. The sequence goes on from PVKS010001297.1 coordinate 63,918, forward strand.
ATATTGTTCTTTTCCCTCACTCAGCAATTTCAACACTTCCTTATATTCCCCTTTAACCAAGTTTTGCTTTATATAGAAACAACTTGGCATGCTTTTTAACTGTCCAATATTTTACTTAGATTTGGTATTTTTTGCTAGTGGCCTGATGACATATTTGTCGGAATTTTCTTCTTAAGTCCTGTTGTGTTTTAACACACAGTTTAAAGAAGGCAGGATTTGAAATGTGTTAATGGTAAATAATAAAAACAAATTAAATACGTGCATGGGTATTATCAGCTTTAGTCAGTTTTTCATAATTATATTCTTACTTTTTTGATTGTACAGAAATATGCAAGTTTTGCATTTTGATCTTATTTGAATTATTATTATCAAATATTGTTTTTTTGAATAGACTATTTTTATAGTAATTTTAGGTTCACAGAGAAAGGGGAAAGTACAGAGGGTTCTCACAGACTTCTTGTGCCTACACATTCAGTATCCCCCACTATCACCATGTCTCACAAACAGCACATTTGTTAGAATCAATGAGCCTGCTTGACACATTGGTATCACCCAAAGTTCATAGCTATCATTAGGGTTCACTCCTGGTGCTGTGCATTTTATGGGTCTGGACCAATGTAGTAGCAAGTATGCACCACTAGGGTATCATCCAGAATATTTTCACTGTTCTAAAATGTTTGCATGTTTCACCCGTTAATCCCTCCCTCTCATCTATTCTTGTCAATCATAGGAAGTTATATTCAAATGTTCTCCATTCTTGGATACTATGTTCAAATTATTTCATGCTTTCTCTTTGCTTTTTAGCTTTGGAATTTCTTTTGACATATTCTCAAGCACACAGGTTCTTTTCTTAACCATTGCTCGTCTACTAATGAGGTCATCAAAGGCATTCTTATCTGAGAAAGTATTTTTGATTCTATAATTTTTAAAAATGTTTTCTTAGAATATTTTTATCTTTCTTTACACTATCCATCTGTTCTTGTATGTTGTCTACTTTTTCCATTACAGCTGTTAGCATGTGGATCGTATTTGTTTTGAATTCACAAGCTAATAATTCCAACATCCCTTCCTTGTCTACATGTGGTTCTGATGTTTGCTCTGTTTTGTCAAACTGGCATTTTGCTTTTTAGTACGACTTGTAAATTTTTGTTGAAAGACAGCAGGATTTGCTCCAGCCTTTGGTCATGCAGTGTAAGGTGTCTGGGAGGGGATGTGTTTTGCCGTGCTGTGTCAGTTCCCAGTCATCTAGTAAGCCTTTGTCCCACAGCTGTAAACTTCACAAGTACTTCTTGAGTTTTTCTCCCCATTATGAGGGACAAGATGGTTAGCATAGCTGGAACTGGGTATTCCTTTCCCCAAGTTGGTTAGACTTGGTTAAGCATCAATAGGTTAGGTATGGTAAAAGTTTTTCCTTGACTCCAGGCCTTCTTGATAATAGAATGCTCTGGAGATTGTCAAAATGTGATGAGATTTTTCTCTCCAAAATTCACTGTGAAGCTGGAGCTCCTGGAGGTAAACTTCACAAAGTGGGAGAGTCCTCCTTTCACAGCGCCCCTTGCGTTTTCACCTGCCAGGCTTCTCCGCACTGAGCCTCTAGGCATTTGTTAGTTACAGTTTAGATTTTCCTAACCTGATACTGGCTCCCACAGAGGTTTCTGCTTGCAGGTTTCTGATCTGATAAATTGTGATTCTCTATATTCACTTAGCTATCTCTCCAATGTCAGGGTGAGCAGTGACTCATCATATAATTTTACTCTTCCAATGGATATAAGTTGTTGATTTTTTTTTCAGTTTATTCAGTCCTTTACTGCTTGTTAAGACCTAAGAATGACTTCCATGTGCCTTCTTGTGCTGGACTAGAAGCTGGAAGTCCAGCTATGTTTTATTTGTACTAATCCCATTTTTAATTTGTAGGTTATATTTGGGTTTCCAGTGGAAGGAATAATATGACCTATTAATGCAAACATACACTTGCATTTCAAGCGTTCACTATTTCATACAATTATGGGGCAACTGTATTAGTCAATATATGGTCTGATAACGACCCGAATCTAAGTGATTTGGTTAACACATATTTCTTGCCCACATGTCTGCAGGTCAGCAGCAGCAGAGCTGGGTTAGGCTGCAGTCAGCTGGGTTTTTATTCCAGGACTCCAGTTAAAGAGCAGCCACTCCCTGGAATCCGATCACTACACAGCCAAGCCCAAAGTCAGAGGAAAAACCACATGAGTAGGAGGTGTTACCTCATTCTAGGGAGCAAAGAAAAGGTAGAAACTGCACAGTAGCGCAGAGATTATTCTCCTTTTTCTATGTTTACAAAAGTTTGCAAACTCTTGGAATATCTATTTGTTTAATATACCATGAAAGCTTCAGAGCCTAGTATTTTATCTATTATCATTAAAGGAATTTTAAATATTACTTCAATTTCTTCAGTCACTATGTGTCTCTCAGATTTTCTATTTCTTCTCTTTAGGTAAAATACATATCTCTTAAAATATATGTATTTCATTTAACTTTGAACAATTATTGTTATCAAATTATTTTTAATGTTATCTCTTAAGCTCTGTTGAATCCATAGTTAAGTAAATTTCTCATTTCTAATGTTCTTTTTTACTGTTTCACATTACCATAGATTTAGTATTTTATTAGTTTTTCAAAGAATCGATTTTTTATTGTGCTATTTCTCTTGATATTATCTTTGTTGGCTCATTCAGATGTATTTTAAACCTCACTTTCTAAAAACACTTCATATATATACCACATATGATGAGAGGCAGTCATCTATTGCCTATGTATAAAAATGATGCCCAATTTTAGATGAGTATATTTTACAGTTATTTTAAAGGTCAAAGAAGTTGTTAACAGATTGAATGCAAATATTTATAGTGCAAATTATCTACAGTATAATCATCTTCTGTGCTGCCTCTAATAACCTTGACAAATTTAGGTAAGTTTTCAGACTAATTAAAATTTTTCCAATAACCTTTCCTGAAATTAATAAGTGCATGTCATAGAGATGTTTCTGTCTGCACTTAGAGCTTAGTAACAGCCACAAACGTATGTGATAGTAATAGAGGTACACTTCTTTTGTTATGGCAAATGTCACTTCTCTATACTATATCAACATCGCACTGCATAACACATGTTATGAGTCAAGAACACATAAAGAAAAGAGATGCTCCAGGGTAATTATTTGGAGAGTTCTTAAGTACAACATTGTCTACATTAATAGAGCTTGTGTCTTGGAAAACATTATAAATCCAACAGCTATTATTAAAGGAATTGTTTTGAAAAATATTCAAACATTTTGTGTTTCTCTGTTCATTATCCATATTTTTATATATTTTTAAATGTCAAAATTAGTATACATCAAGGCTTACTAATTTAGCATCTTTTCTTTGTTATCTAGGACTTACCAAAGCCATATGCTAGACTATTCTAGCTGATTCTAATCCTTTTAGATGTAATATTTACATTGAAGGATCCCTTACTCTTCTTATTCTCCCTTAGCATATTACAACTTCAATTTATATTCTTGCATTTTGTTAAAAAAATTTAAGAGAGGAATACAAATAAGCAGAAGAGTCACAATAGTTAATTTTCTACTTTCTGCACAAAACAGCATGATTTTTTTCTTTTTTTACCAACACACAAAAAAAAGTACATATTGTTGTGAGCTTTTTAGTGTAATATTTCTACTTCTGTGAAGGATGTCCTTGATATTTTGCTGGGGATTGCACTAACTCTGTAAACGGCTTTGGGTAGTATGGCTATTTTAAGATTAACCCTTGCAACTCATCAATATAGGAGGTCTTTTTATTTTTTGTGTCCTTATCCATTTTTTAATCAATGTTTTGCAACTTTTATTTTAGAATTTTTTTCACTTCCTTGATTAACTTTTTCCTAGCTATTTTATTTATTTTTGCAAATATTTTGAATGGAATTGCTTTCATGATTTATTTCTCAGGAATCTCATTGTATAAAATGCTACTGATTTTTGTATGATCATTTAATAATCAATAACTCCATTGTATTCACTTAGTTCTAACCATCTTAATAAGATATTTAGGTTTTTCTACATAAGAATCATATCATCTGCAAACAGAAATAATATATGTTTCTAAGAGATAAATATAAGTATATGATAGGTGAAATTTTTATTTCACTATTTTATTGATAAATCTGGTTATAACTATCAACTGATTCATTAAGGATTACTCCAAACGTAAATGAGTAATAAAAATTATTTTAACTTTTCTTTTAATCAACTTTTTCACTACTGCAACCAAAAGACCTGAAAAGAATAATTAGAAGAGGAAAACTTTATTTGGGGGCTCATGTTTCAGAGGTCTTAGTCCATAGATGGCCGATTCCTTTCCTTGACCCAAGATGTGGCAGAATATCATGGTGGAAGAGTGTAGTTGAGGAAAGCAGGTCAGAACATGGCCACCAAGAAGTAGAGAGAGAGAGAAAGACTCCCCTCACAATAGAGAAAATATATACCCCAAAGGCACATCTACTCACATCTTCTAGCTGCACCCTACCTTCCTACAGTTACCATCAGGGGATCAGTGCATTGATTAGATTAAGACTCCCATAACCCAAGCATTTAACCTCTAAACCTTCTTGTATTATCTCACACATGAACTTTGGGGAGATATATTACAGTTAAACTGTATTAACACTTACAAAATATTTTTAAAACTCATATATTTTCCATGTCTACAATATATGAAACTTGAAAATTTAGATGCACAAAATCGTTTGATAACAATTCAAAAAACATAATTTTCCTGACAACTTTGGCATGTTAGTCTATTCAGAATGGGAAAAAAATTAAGGTAGCAAATGTGGATATATGAATTTAAGGTCCCTGGAGATTTTTATTTTTTTGTTCAAGGTAAATCCTCTTTTCCTAATACAAAACATATGAATTGAACTTTTAGAGATGAAACTACACAATGTGAGAGATTTTGTTTTTGTTTTTGTGTTTGGAGCTGGGGATTGAGCCCAGAGCCTTGCGTGTATACTAAGCAAGTGCTCTGGAGTAAGTTACATCCGTAGCCTATGAGATTTTCTTAAAAAAATATGTTGAAAGGGAAAAAAATATTAATCCTTTCAGAAGTAAAAATTAGTGAACTTGATGTTTTAGCAATACAAACTAAAAAGAATTTATATATATATTATATTATTTCATTAGAAGTTTGACTGTTCAACAAATAAATTTCTGAATAAAATAAATTTTAAAAATTAAGTACATAATAAGCAAAAAATAAATAAATAAAAGATTGAAAAACAAATGGAGCAGAGAATTTGGTGCTGTGTGGTAAAGTGAAAGTATTATCATGTAATTGGAGTCCCAAAAGAAAGTGGGAGATAGGGAAAAGTACTTCAATAATTAATGGTACAGAAATATCCAACTTTGAAAAAAACTTTAAGCCTAAGAATTCAAGAAACTCAATAAACCTCAAATACAAGAAGTGTAAAAAAAAAATACAATACCCAAAATCATTGTTATCACATTATTTGAAACAAGTGATAAGGAGGAAATATTAAATGCAATAACCAAAGTGAAAACACATTGTGTACAGAGAAATAAAGATAAGAGTCAAAGCAGGCTTCTTGCTGGAAATAATGCAAGTCAGAAGACAGAGGAGCAACATCTCAAAAAACCGAAAGAAGAAACCATCAGCCTAAAATTCTATATTGAGAGAAAATATCATTCAAAAATGAAAGTGTCATAAAGACATTTTTAGACATGAAAAATCTAAAATAATTCATTACCCAGAGAACTGAACCATAAAAAAAAATTAAAGGATGTTTTCAGACAGAAAAAAAGGATAGGGAACAAGAGCACGGGGAATAATCAATATGTGGATATATATAAAAATATATTTTATTTTCAAAACATAATTGCAAAAATCAAAAATAATGAAAATGCATATTTTGTTGTTAATAAAATACATAGAAATGGAGTGAATGACCATAACTTGCAAAGGAGAATTAGAAGCATTGTATTGAAAAGTTTTATATCTTGGGTGAAATCATATATTGCTTGATCATAGACTGACATATTGAAATATCTAGGATTTAGACCAAAAACCCCAAAGCAAATATTTTTTTAAAAAGTAATTATTAAGAAAAAGTTGATAAAATGGAATTATAAAGAAATACTCAACTAATCAAGGTTCCTAGCAAAGAGGAAAAAGAAAACCAAGAACATATGAGCTAACTAGAAAGCAGATAGTAGGACAGTAGATTTACACCACATTATATCATTAGTCACGTTGAATATAAATGACCTAAACACCAGATTGGATAAAAGTCAAGACCCAACTATATGCTATCGAAAGGAAACCTGTGTTAAATATAAAGATAAAGAAATCAAAATTAAAATGTTAGGAAAAAATGTACTAGGCTAATGCTACTATAAACTAAAGCACAGTAGCTATATTTTCAAAGTATATTTCTGTTTTAGTCAGCTTCATCACTGCTATGACCCAAGGACCTAACAAGAACAATTTTAGAAGGAAAAACATTTATTTAGGGGCTCACGGTTTCAGAGGTGCCAGTCCAGGGAAGGATGGCTCCTTTCTTCACAGCTGGAGGTGAGGGTGAACAGCCTGGTCAGGTTAGGCATGGATCCAGTAAGCAGAGCGCTCAAGAAGTCACAACTGGGAGCAGAGCAGAGAGAGAAGCTCCACACCAGATACATAATATATACCACAGGCACGCCCCCAATGTCCCGCCTCCTCCAGCCACACCCTGCCAGCCTACAGCTGCCAGTAGGGATGAACTCATTAAATGGGTTAAGCCTTTCCTAACCCAGATATTTCACCTCAGCCTTCCCAAATTGTCACATGTGAGCTTTTGAGGGAACACCTCACATCAAACCATAACAATTTCAGAACAACAAATTTTACTAGGAATAAACATGGTCATTTTGTACTGCTCATGGTACATAACAGTGCTAAATATCTGTGTACTTCACAGCACAGCTTCAAAATGCAGAACAGAAATAAGGAAATAAGGGATAAAGTCCTAACTGTACTCAGAGATTTCATCACCATCCCTTTCAGTAATGGACAAAACAAGTAAAGATGGAGAAGATTTGAAGAAAGGAAAACAAGAGTAGGTTGTATCCATTGAATAAGTTTGGGAGCCATGATCTCAGGAGGAAAGGAGAAAAACCCCACAGGGTAGAGAAAAGCAATGCAAACATGAGGAGGATCAAAGAGTGAGCATTCCCAAAAATTCCAGAGTGAGTGGGAGGAAGGGTGAAGATGCGTGGATCAGAAGGGATGGACGATAAGCATCAACGAAGGGAGGGAATAAAGATGTGGGTACTTCTGAGTCGAATAGAGTGAAATTAAGGTACCCTATACATCCTTCTCTTGTCCTTCTATGCTAGGTTACTTAGAACCAATGTAGACGCCTGTGTTTGGATGCCATGACAGATTTATGGTGTCCCATGTCATTTTCACCTTTAGACTTTATGTCATGTTCCTAATCTAATGAACAATCAGTTCCTTCTGTTCTCCTCAGTGATTGTTCTGAAACTTCAACCTTCTGTTCAAATCACTACTAAGCTCTACCTGTCTGGGACTGTTTGTCCTCAGATCCATTTTCCCCTTCCCTGGTTTTCTTCTGTATTTCAAAAGACTGTTCTCTGCTGCTGCCTGTCCAGGAAAGCTTTTGTTGGCTCCTTCAATGCAGTGATCAGGTGGGAGACGGAAACTGGAACAGAAGAAGCCTGAACTTATCTCTCTCTCCATTTCTGCCCGAGGCAGCTGCAGCTCTTCCGCAGTGTCTGGTCCAGAGGGTGAGAATACTGGAATCTCTGAAAAAAACAAAAGCAAAAACAAGAAACCTTGCCCCTACACTGGTTTTGATCTTAACCCACTAAGAATACAGCTTCTACCCATAAGTTGAGACCACTAGACTCCAGATGCACTGCCTTCTCACTTTGTCCGTCTGTACTAGAGGTGGCAGTGGTTTCTCGGGGATAAATAACCATTTCTGCTATCTTAACTCTTCAATCACCTGTTTAACCAATTAACCACTGCAAAATTAAAATTTCTCTATGTTAAACATTCATGTGGTTTATATTATTGCCTCCTGCCTGAGACTAACCACCCAACTCTGAGAAAACTGAACTCTTGCCTTCTTTGATGGCAATGGAGTATACTTACTCCATATATTATTTTAGCTTTGTGTCATCCCTCTTCTAACACACACCTTCCTTTGGGTCACATCTTCCTCTGGCTTCTATTGTCTTTCTTTCCTGGGCACACTTCTACAAAAAGTGTTCTGCGCTTACACCCTCTACAATTTTGTCTGAACCTACTCAAGTTCAATACTACCCTCACTACACAAATAGACTCTCTTTAGTTCCCCTTCTTAGTTACTACTCAGTGTCCTCTGTAGGCTTCTTATCCTTAGAGTAGATGACCCTCTCTTTTTCTGTTTCCTTGCTCATCCCCTCCCTTTCTTAGTCTTAATATATTCTCCCTGGACAATCTTATGCATGCTCATGGCTTTAATTATAATCATACTGCTTATGACTTCCAAATTTATAGCTAGTTCACACATCTTGCTTGTTCCAGATCCATATGTCCAATGCCAATGTCTTCTACTCTCAATGTCTCTATAGTCTCAAATTCAGCGTGCTCAATAAGGGAATTACCTTACTCCACAAGCATATTACAGCTTACATTGGTCATTATATAACATATCACATCATATGTCACCCACAGCTGTAATTTTCCTACCACTAACATGTTATTGACCCTTGTCTACTTTCCCTTAAAGAAGAACAACAAAAACTTCCTGATCTCTCTGTTTCTAATTTACCCAAATGAGTAAGCCTTCCAATTTGCTACCAAAAAACTTCTTATAGGTCACAGCTTTTTTCTTTATTTCTTTTTTTAATTAAGAAATTTATTTGTTGAACAATCAAACATGCTTCTAAAGAAAAACTATAATAAATATACATAAAACTTTGAATATTATAATTCCCCCAAGAACCTCTCCAATTATACACCCTTATCCCTCCCCCTCCCCACTTCCCAATACATCTCTACAAATGCCTTAGGTCACAGTTTTAACCATGTCATTGACCTAGTTCTAAATGTTCCAATGGCTCTTCATCACACCAAAGGATAAGATCAAAATTCATTAACAATCCCTTGCTGCCAAAACCTCTGCCTACCTGTTTGGCCTCATCTCCTCTTACACTGGTCCCAGAACACTTCATAGCCTCACGTGAAGGACTTTCTCCCTCCACACCCTTGGGAAGGATATGCTCCCTTCCTACACTGACTCCCTACTTTTATATTATTAAAAATTCCTATTTGAACCTTGAACCCTCCTCTCAAAAACTTTCTTCATAGGCTTTCTAATACTCTGCCAGTAAGTCCTAAGTGTTTTTTCTTCGATATACCTGTTTGCACTTTGAGTTTCATAACTCTAGGTGCTGAAAAAATTCAGTGAAAAAGATCATGATGAATCAGAGCATGCCTTCACACCAATACGATTATATAAAGATTCCCAAAGTGGGAGGGGTCTGAGTTGGAAAGAAACTATAGTGGAAAAGGCATTTAGACACTGCTCAATCTGTAGGTTATTGAAACTGAGTGCTGGAGAGGAGAGGAAGGGTGGAAGGTGGTAGGTGACAATACAATGTCTAGAGTACTGCAGGATCTGAGAGCAGAGAAGCTCAGAGCCTCTTCCTTAAGAGACCACAGAGAAGCAGTTAAACGATAGAAGAAATGACTATGTGCTGTATCTCCCTAGACTATGACTCGTAGGATGGAAAAGAAGTATGATGATGAAGACATCGTGGGCCTGCGAGCTGCAGGCAGGCAGAAAGAATCTTACACAGCCCCACAGTGTATTTTCAAGCTCTGTGAGTCTTGCAAAATTAATTCCTGTGCACCAATGAAGGGCACAGAAGCAGCAAGGAAATTCACCAGAATCAGGGTCTTCATGTGTTGGGACCAGTAATATGCATCATGACTCCGATGGACAAATGACTTGGAATCAGTTATTTTACCTTGGAATTGCTCAGGTATCCGACTTTGTCCCCATCTCTAACTCCAAGTGTAAGTAGTAACTGATAGGCATCCACAGAGGCCATGCCAGGGGGTGATGGATCTACTGGGGAGGAGGGTTTAGGAAAGCTTTGCCCACTATCTAGGCGGCCCTGAAAAAGGCAGCTCCTTTCTGTCTCCAAATGGTTCTGTCTATTGGTGAACTCTGTAACTGCTGTAGCTATTTTATAGTCCTGAGGTAAGACAGCATGAGAGCAAAGCTAGCAGTGGGGTTGGGAGGAGAGGAAGTGAAAAAAGATGAAAAAAAAAAAAAGATTCTTCATCATGTTGGTTAACTGCTGCATCAACTCTGAGACAGCTCAAACCTGAAACCTGCCCTTTGAAAGCTAGCATGATCCTCCTCCTCTGCTCATTTGTAGCAGTTTCACTATCAATTGTACATCCTTTGTGAGCAATTCTGTGTTAACGTGATTTTAGAGAAAATCACAAGTGTGACAGAAAGGGAGACCAGGGTGGAGTACATAATACATTGTACTTAAAATCATTAGAGCCTGCATTGGCTGAGAGGTTTATATGATTGACTGCTGGGGTCAAAGGTACAGAGTTCTGTCTACACTGCCAGTTGTCATTGTCTAAGGGCACAACAGCAGTCAGCACATAAAGGTGATATGTATGATCTTTGGAAAATATCTCAGGGAAAGAGATTATACGTTTAATTAATTAGCAATTTCATATAACTATAAAATTATAGTAGCATCAAACAGGATCTCCAATCAGTAGTTTCACACTCTCTGTTTTCTAGAAACTAGACACCTAAAAAACAAAAGAGAAAGCAGATGGTAGGAGTTATACATAGCTGGAAGGGAACAAGAATCTAAGAGAGGGAAAGGAACAATTAGAGGAGGAGAGAAGGAAAGTTAAAATTTGAAAAATCCAGGGTGGAAGTACATTTTCGCTCCATCTAGCTATAAAGTTTGGTTGAGGAGAGAGGAAAGTGTGGTCGAATATGATGAGTTTAAAAGAGTGAGTAGATAGGAACAAAGAAGCAACTGAGATGGTCAACCAAAAGAGGTATTTCAGAGTTTGATATTTAAAGATTGGGTTTACCAGGGAAAGGCTAAGATTTAACTCTAGTGGTAGGGAACACATGGTAGAGCAAAGTTTTTTACCTATGGCAGCAGGAATTCAAAGAGAGAGGAAGAGAAGGGTTTGGGTCTCTTCAAGGGCTTACCTCCCAACTATCTATCTTCCTCCTGCTGGGTTCCCCCTCTTAAATGTTCCAACAGATGGTTAACCAAACCTTAATACATGGATCTTTGGGGGGAACTTATCCAAATTATATCAATGGATACATATTCCAGGTAAATAAATAAAAGCTGCACTTAAGGAGGGTGCTAACCCTAATTATCTCCTGTTACATTGAAAATACAAAAACGATAAAGTAAATATCTCATTGAGGTATTTGCCACCTTCAGCCTCAGAGTGAAGCCTCCATTCATACTGGCTTGCTAAGCCATTCCTGGAGGAAAACTTTTGAACTTGTTCAGAAGACCATTCAATTAGTGTAAACATAAATGGTAATATTCTTTTTAATTTTATTTTATTTTCGATTCTTTGATTTTATGACAACTTTCTGCTTTGCTTACCAAGAAACATTGAGATGAAATATTAAACAAATCTGCTCTAGCTTTATTTTTCTCCTTGTGTTGGCTAATTTCTTTTTGTTATTGTTGCTCTTTTGTCTTTGTTTTGCTTATCTGCTTATTTTCAGTTACTGAGTTTGAACCTTTGGGTTTCAGAGGAAATGCAGCTGAACTCTCAGAACAGTCTTTGCAGTCTCCTGGGCACTACCAGACACCTCCATCCAAGCACCTTGAACGAACCCTTGACCACATGTCTCACATGTTCTCTAACAACTACTTACTCCTCAGGTCTTTTTTCCCAATACTTTTTCTTAAGATTTCACAAAATATGAAACGATCAATGAACATGAATTTGGGATTTGCCTACTAAGAAAATTTACGTAAACTAACCATGCTTTAATTTCCTCTCTGTAAAAAGGATGTCAATAATGCTTATCTTTCAGAAGAAAGAGAACTATTTAAAATAATTTAACTATTTAATAAAACTATTATTTTATCAGAGAACTAGATAAAATAACACGTGCATGGTATCTGAGAAAAGGGTTTACACACTATGCTGTTTTGGGTACACGTAAATCCATCCTGTGTGCATTCATATGCAGACCACAAATTTGGTGGAAGGAACACTGGTGATGGAGCACATTACCACTGCATCAAGTAAATGTTCTCTTAGCCCGCCTGGCACATAATTATTTTTGAACCGACCAGTACTTTGCTGGATTCTTCAGGCAACTATGGCTTTAGGTCATTAAAAGATTCCTGGAATTTATTAGTCAATTCAGATAAATGATGTGTTTTTAACCCCACATTTTGGTCATTGCTGTATCACATGGCGTGTTAGTCACCTTTTCATTGCTGTGACCAAAATATATGACAAGAACAACATAGAGAAAGAAAAGTTTATTTTGACTTACAGTTTTAGTGATTTCAGCCCATTGTTGGTTGGTCTCACCACCTTGAGATGAGGAAGAACATTACGGCAGAAGGGTGTAGAAGATAAAAGCTGCCCAGCTATGCCAGCCAGGAAGCGGAGGATGAGAGGGAGGAACCAGAGGCAAAATATAACCCGGGGAGGCGCAGCCCAGTGACTACTTCCTCCAGCCACACCCACGTGTCTGCAGTTACCACTGGTATAACAGTCCTTTCAAATTATTAATCCATCAAATGGATCACTCCACTGATTAGTTTATAGTCCTGATAATATAATCATTTCACCTCTGCACATTCCAGCATTGTCTCATACACGAGCTTTCAGGCAAAGACGAAGAATGTAAACAATAACAGATGCTGGAGGGTTTGTGGGGAGAGAGGAACACTAGCACACTGTTGGGGAACTGCAGTGTGGTATAGTCACTCCGGAAAGCAGTGTGGAGATTCTTCAAAAAGTTAGGGATGGATCCACCATACGAACCAATTATCCCTCTTCTGGGTATTCTCCCAGAGGAGTTAGAATCAGCACATTTCAGTGACTGTATTTTTCAGAATTATGATTGGCACCACTAATAAAATAAATGCTCGCTGAACAGGAATTTTTCCCTCTGATTTCCTTTAAATAGGAAAGGATTTCATTCTTTAAAAACAGCAGTAAGACTTCACTTTAGAAATGTTGAATTCAAGACTTCAATGGAAACTTAGCAATGCTAAGTAATAAATAGATTTCAAATCATTTGTTATTCTGCAGATCAAATTTGTGCTATAAATATACTAGAAGAGGTCAACAAAATTCTACCATCTTAGTAGTATGTGATATTGTTCCAACCCAGCTATCCCACTCCTAGATATTTTCCTAGAAGAGCTAGAATCAACATATTACAAAGACACAGTCTTTGTAATAAGCTACACCAATATTTATAGCAGCTCAATTTACAATAGCTAAATTATACAGTCAACCCAGATGCCCCTTACTGTATGAATAAATCCAAAAACTGTGGTATATATATATATATATATATATATATATATACACACACACACACACAATGGGGTTCTACTTTTCCCTTACCTTCAAAAATAATTAGAAACAGTTTGCTTCTATGTGGGGAAAAGAGCAGTTCACATTCACTGTCATTCCCCAGATTTATGTTCATTTTCATACTTTCTGACACAATTTAGTTGACAAGAATACTAATTGATTTAAAATTCTATCGAAAGATAAATTGATCCAATATATTGATGACCTTAAGATATACAGAAAATAGCAAATATGCTGGATGATTTCTGTTTTGGTCAGTTGTTTTTGTTTGTTTGGTTGGGGCCTTTTTTGTTTTAGGGGGAGATTTATTTTTTTGCCTCTGTGGTCTTTTTGACCACAGGAGCATTTAGAAGAGGAGAAGTTTATTTGGGGGCTCAGTTTCAGAGGTCTCAGTGCATAGACTGCTGTCTCCAAACCTCTTGGCTCAGGATGAGACAGAACATCATGGTGGAAGAATGTGATGGAGTGACCCTTTGGACTCCTCTCAGGACATCACACCAGGAAGTGGAGAAGGACTAAACTCAGCTCAAAAAAAAAATATATATATATATACACATATCCCAAAGGCATATACCTCCTCCAGCCACACACTACCAGGGAATCAACACACTGATTAGGTCAGAGCTCTCATAATACAATCAGTTCACCTCTATTTCGCATATTATCTCACACATGAATTTTTGGGGAGCACCTAATATTTAAACCATAAACTTTACTAAAGCAGATTAGTGTCAGATATAATAATAAATAAATTTCTATTTTTACCATGTTGGTAAATTTTGTGTAAGTCCATCTGTGGCCACATGCCAAGATTTTTCTAAGGTAAGAATGAGTTATGACTCTACACACCCCTTGCCATTAAGAAGTATAATGCTTACTGGGATTGTTTAGGTTTGGAGGCAATAAGCCACACTTGAGAATATCGTCTCAATCTATTCCCCACCAGAGGAATTAGAAGGCTATAAGTTGTAAATGGGGACCAAAACAACAAAGGATTTTGTAATGAGTCTAAACTGTGGTTCAGCCTTTTCTGCCACTTAGATCATATAACCTTATAGATTCATGGGTGGTATAAAAGACACTGTTTGGAATCTCTGTCAATTTCTATTTTAAAAAAGTGTTCTAGATATAGACCACACCTTCTTCACAAAGATCTTCTCATCAAAAGTGTAAAGAGAGAACCCACAGACTGGGAGAAAATCATGGCCTGCTACACCTCTGACAGAGGACTAATATCCAGAATATACAAAGAACTCAAAAATCTTAATATCAAAACCACAAACAATTCAATCAATAAATGGGCTATGGAACTAAACAGAAACTTCTCAACAGAGGAAGTTCAAAAGGCCAAAAAATATTTGAGAAAGTGTTCTACATCACTAGCAATCTAAGAAATACAAATCAAAACTACATTAAGATTTCACCTCACTCCAGTCAGAATAGCACAGATGAAGAATATGAACAATAACAGATTCCTGGAGGGGTTGTCAGGAGAAAGGAGGACTAACACACTGTTGGTGGGACTGCAGACTGGTACAGCCACTCTGGAAAACAGTGTGGAGACTCCTCAAAAATTAGGAATAGAACCACAGTACAACCCAGCTATCCCATTCCTGTGTAGTTTCTCAGAAGAGCTAGAATCAGCATATTACAAAGACACCACTACATCAATGTTTATAGTAGCTCAATTTATGATAGTTAAATTGTGGAAGCACCTCACTGAATGAATGAATCCAAAAAATGTAGTGTATTTATATACATACATACATACATACAATGGAGTTCTACTCAGCTATTAGAAAGAATAATATCATGGCTTTAGAAGGTAAATGGACAGAAATGGAAAAAAATCATGGTAAGCCAAATAAGCCAAACACAGAGACTTAGGAAATGAAAAAAAAATCATGGTAAGCCAAATAACCCAAACACAGAGACTTCGGGGTCGAATGTTTTCTCTCTCATATGTGGAAGCTAGAGTAAAACCAAGGACAGCTTCAAAGTTAGACAAGTTTATTTACTAGATCCACCAAATTCAAAGTAACACGTAATCTGGGGGAACTATAGCTTTGAAGGGTGGGGGATAGTATTGGGGGAGGAGAGAGAAAGGGTTGAGAAGGAAGGAAAAGGGGAGTTACCGATTCTGTAGGATACACTGAACTCCCCTGAGAAGCCAAATAATACTCAGACAGGCATTTAAAACTTGAAAATTTCAAAATTCATATACATGTATATGGACATTAGTATATGTAATGGGGGTGGAATTACAGTGGAGACAAGAAAGTGGAGAGTGGGCAAAGTGGGGGGCAGTCCTGGATAAGGATTGGGTTCAAGTTACATTGTCATTACATATGCATATATGAATGTGCAGCAGTGAATTCCTTCAGTGTGTAAGAATATGTTGAACTAAAAAAAAAAAAAAAACCCTGCCCATCAATTAAAAAATAGATTCTACTTCTCTTTTCCAGTCTAGCATTTACAAATCTTAGAAGTCTTCACTTCATCCTAAGAACAAGAAAAAGATGATAAAACTGAAAAATCAGTAAGTCTTCTTAGACCCACCAGCAAATTGAGGTCACAGGATAAACACAATCCCCCAAAACTTGAGAGACAAATAGGCAAATACAGAGAATCATAGGTTAGCCAGAAAATACATCTAAATATTGAGGAATTAAACAACATGCATCTAGATAACACCTGGGTCAAGAAAGAAATCTTAAGAAAAGCTTTAAAATGAGCTTTACTAAGTAAAAATTAGAACATAATTTGTAAAAAGTTGCTGGATGCAACAAAAGCAGTACTTAAAGGGAAATTCATAGTATTTCATTCATATATTTAAAAAAAGAAAAGAAGATATAAAATCAAGAATCTATGCTTCTGGTTTAGAAAACTGAAATTGAAGAATAAATTAACCTAAAATAAGCAGAAGAAAGGAAATAATAAAAATTAAAGCAGAAATCAAGGAAATTGAAAACAGAAAATTCAATAAAGTAAATCAACAAAATCAGAAGCTGATTTTATTGATGAAAACATCAATAAAATTGCTAAATATCTACACAGGCTGTCACTAGTGAAAGAAAATATCACTGCGTTCATAAATTTGATAACATAGATGAAACAGACCAATTCCTTGAAGGATATACTCTGCCAAAACTCATAAGAAAGAATAGAAAATCTGAATATGCCTAATCTATTAAAATATTGAATCAATAATTAATAAGCACCTAAAACATAAAGCATGAAGTCCTGACATGTTCACCGGTGAATCCTGCTAAACGTTTAAGAAAGAAATAATATCAATTTTCCACAATCTCTTCCAGAAAATAGAAGTGGAGGTAACACTTCTTAACTCATCTCCACAACCAGACAAATATATCACAAAAAGGAAAGAAAAGAAAACTACAAACAAGTGTCTCTCATGAATATGAATGCAAATATCCTCAACAAAATATAACAAATCAAATTGACAACATATGAAAAGAATTATGTGCCAAAGATAAGTGGAACTCGTCTGATTCTACAAAGTTCTTCAGGAGGCTAAAGAAGAAATGCCACATGGTCATATCAATAGATGCAAAGGGAAAAAAGAGTTGTTTGACAAGATCCAACACTCATTCATGAAAAAAAAATCTCTCAGTATACTTGAAATCTGGAGACTATAATCACCTTTGAAAGAATATCTTCTGAAGCTAACAATTAACATCATGAAACAGGTAAAAAAACTAGAATTTTCCTTGCTAACATCAAAACAAGACAACAATGTCCCCTCTCACCATTCTATTTCAACATCATACCAGAAGTCCTAGCTGATGCAAAAGACAAGAAGATACAATAAAAGTTACAGTGATTTGAAAGAAAGAAATAAAATTGTCCATGCATACAGGTGACATGAGCATTCATGTAGAATGTCTAAAAGAATTGACCAGAAAAACTAATAAGTAAATATAATAAGGTTTCAGGATAATAATTAATATACAAAGTCATCACTTTCCTATATATCATGAACAAATAAGTGGAATTTAGTATTATAAACACATTACCTTCTGCATTAGCACACTCATAGTATACTTAGGTGCAAATCCAACAGTATACATAAAAGATCTGTACAAGGAAAACAAAAAAATTCTGATAAAATATTAAAATAAATAGAGAGATATTCTATGTTAATGAACACAATGACTCAATGTTGTCAAGATATCAGTCCTTCTGACACTAGAAATTAGATTATAAATCTGATTTCCTTTATACATTGATTTAACCCCAATCAGAATCCTCACAAGTTGCTTTGTAGATATTGACAAACTGATTTTATAGTTTATATAGTGAATCAAAAGATACAGAATAGACAATTCAATATTGAAGTAGAACAAATCAAATTATTATATAACACAATTGCAAAATGTCCCGTGGAGTTACACTAATGTATAAAGATATAAGAACAGACTGATAATACAAAATCCTAGGAAGGATGTGGAATAAGAGACTTGAAATAGAAAGTTTAGAAGAAAGTTTGTCAGTTTCTTCAAAACTGTAAGTACTCTTACCATACAATTCAGAAATCACATTTTTTGTATTTACCCAAGTAAATTGAAAACTTAGGTCCACTCAAAAACCTACATATAGGTATTTATAACATCTAAAATGTTCTTCAGTAGGTGAATGGATAAGTAACTGTTGTACAGCCAGACAACTTAACAGTATTTAATAATGAAAGGAAATGGACTATGATATTCTGAGGAAACATGGAAGGGACATCCATGCATGTCACCAAGTGTAAGAAGTCCATTTGTAAAACCTACACATTAGATGTTGCAAATACATGACATTCTAGAACAGGTAAAATTGAAAACAGTAGGATCTGTGGTTGTATGTGTCAATACAGGTTCAGTTGTAACAAAGGACAAATGTACACTCTGCTGCAGCATGTTGACAGTATAGGAGGGAGACCGTGTGTGTGTGTGTGTGTGTGTGTGTGTGTGTGCATGGAAACTTGCTGTACTCCTTGCTTAATTTTACTGTGAATCTAAAACTTCTCTTTAAAAATAAAGCTTACTAGTGTAAAACATAAAATGAATCCTGGCTTGTTCCTAAGCCTTACTAGGTATTAGAGCACAGCTGAAAATACCAGTGACCATGCAACAGAGCCACATTGTGAACTGCAAAGTTTTAAGATTAGTGGGCTCAAGAGAAATACCATGTACAATAGAAAACGTGCACTGGAGATCACTCTTGGACCAGTGCTACCCATAGTACTAAAACTCATGTGACTATGGCTCAGACCCTCATTTCCCCTATCGCTATTCTACTGACATCACTCCTTCACTTCCCAACTATCCTTATGGAATTTCCCTATGACCGTCTGATTAGGTAGACAACTGTTCAAGCCTGACTTGATAGATTGGTTCAACATATGGGGACGAGCCAAAACTGGGCTGCTGCTAAATTACAATCCCACTGAGTTGTCACTTAAAGTTAGTGATGACGGGAAATCCTCTCAGTAGTCAGAATTGTAAGCATCCCAGATCATCAACTTTGTATGAAGGGGTAAACAGCATGGGATCAGAATATATATAATAGCTTGGTTGGTTGGTCAAGGGCCTTACAAGGGCCTGAATGTTTCTGTGCCCCCAAAATTCATTTATTGACATCTACCCTAGGAGGGGGGGCCTTTGGGATGTAATTAGGTAAAAAATGAGATTAATGCCCTTTAAAAAGAAATCAAGATAGACATCTTGCCTTTCTACCGTGAATACACAGTGAGAAGGTGCAGTCTATGAACCAGAAAGCAAGACCTTACCAGACACGGATTCTGTTTTTTTATTTTTTTATTAGTGCATTATAGTTGTACATGAGGATATAGTTGTATATGATGGGATCTATTTCACATATTCCCAGATGCACACAATACAGCAATATAATATCCCCACCCTGCCACACCCTCCTCCCATTCCCTGATCCCTTGCCTCTCTTCTGGGTCCTATATTTATCCAAAAAAACAAAAAACAAAAAACCAAATACAGTGTAAGTACAGTGTCATAATCCTTATACCTATGAAGAACATTTTTATATATGCAACTATAGTATATACAGTGAAATACTTACAAATGTTTGGAATGTACCTTGCTTTATCTTGGTTCCGGACACTGAGTCTCTGGTGTCTTGATCTTGGATTTCTCAGCCGCAGAATTGTTGAGAAATAAATTTCTGTTGTTTATAAGCTAGTTAGTTTATGAACTTTTATTATAGAACCCCAAATGGACTAAGATAAGTCTAGAATATTAGAAGAATGTGTGCAAAGAGATTAAAGGAAGAAACATGACCTGAGAAGTGGCTCAAATGGGAGCAAATCTGTGCTTGTGTCATTGCCCACCAGAGACCACGTGGAGAATGCACTGACGAGTCGGGTGGCCTGGATGGTTCATCTAGTGGAAGTCAGGCAGGCTCTGGCTTCAGCCACTTGGGTGCTTTAGAGGACGATGGGGAGAGTATAACTGGTGGTAGGGTTGGACCCTACTCATGGACGTGAGCTGCC
The DNA here is from genome assembly GCA_004027875.1 of Aplodontia rufa. Taxonomy (NCBI): domain Eukaryota; kingdom Metazoa; phylum Chordata; class Mammalia; order Rodentia; family Aplodontiidae; genus Aplodontia; species Aplodontia rufa. The sequence continues at coordinate 84,114 of PVKS010001297.1, forward strand.
TCTCCCCAATGCTACAGCACAAGTCTGACTTAACAGCTGAGATCAATTCTTAGCCCTTGGTATGGTACCATTGCTCAAGGGACCAGACTGCCCCTTGAGGGTAAGTTAATTGCAAAGAACCTCTATGATTCCTGAGAGGCCAACAGTTGGTCCATAGAACTGACACCTAATCCACAGAGGAGTTTGCTTTCTACTCCTAGTGCTTCTGCTTACGCCACAGTAAGAGCTCTAAGAGCAACTACTGTATTAATATGGGAATTTTTACAACAGAGCCTCAGGCCAAGGGACCCATTCTATGCTGAAGGAGATACCCTGAATGGCACATGATCCTGGGATTATATATAGAGCTTTGGAAAATAAAATCTAGTGTTAAAAATATGATGAAAGTTATTGCCCAGGGGAAGAGGGAGGTCAGAAGGTGAAGGACATCTCTAAAGCTATCTCCTTCCCATCTTTAGGATCCTCTGACCTTCACTTGAAAGACCTGCATTGGCTCAGAATTCAAAGCATCTCTGTGATTCTAGCAATGAGGTCTTCAGCCTGCCCAGAGCTATGTCTATCTTGTCGTTATAGGAGATAAAACTTGGAAGCTGTCAATAGACCCTGTGACTGTAATGCTGGCTGACAACCTCACTCTCTTATTATCCTTCCATAATATGTGAATATAACTTAGCAGTAACTGACCAGCTCCTATGTCTTTGTAGGCACTGCTCCCTTGCTGTTTTACAAATGTCTGTATACTCAGCTTGCCAGGCATTCACATCAGAACAAGGCTGTAGGTCATCACCGGTGAGATCCTTAACAATGGATGTATAACCTTGTGTCCCATCTGTCCACCAGGACAACATACTCTCCATCTGCTGCTTGGTGGTGGGTGAGCGAGGTCCAAATGCCCATCATTGCATCTGTTTCCTTGGACCAATTTTCCTATTCTAGGTCCCCCAAGAGGCAGACACCAAGACAGGATTAAGTGTGCATGGATTCTGTTAGGGAAATTTCTTGTGATGTAAGTCTGATCAGAATGAATGAGAGAGGGAAAAAACATTGGAAAGAAGCATCTTAGGGTGCTCGGTGGTCTCAGGAAGGTTTCACAAACCTCTCATAAAGTTCTCAAGCCAACACTGGCTGTCGGAGGATTACGTCCCAGGAACAGACCTGCTCTAGTATTCCCACCATGCTCAGCCCGTGGGAAGCATGGCCTCAATAAAAACTCAAACAACCGATTTTTTAAGAATGCAGGTGGCCTTTAGAAGCTGAGAGAAGCTCCATCTGACAGCCAGCAAGGAAATGAGGACATCAGTCCTACAATAGCAGGGAAGTGAATTTGCCAATGACCTAAGTGAGCTGGGAACTGAATTCTTCCCTGGAGACTCCTAATAAGAGTCTAAGCCTGTCAACATCCTGATTTCCGCTCTGTGAGACTGAGAGTAGAGGAACCAGCCGAGACTATCCAGACTTCTGATTTTGTGTTGTTTCAAGCAGCAAGCTTTGGGGTAACCTGTCATAACAGCAATAGAACACACACTCCCTATAGCTTGAGGGCTGGGAAGCATATTTTCCAAGCCTCCACACCACGCTCTCGCTCTCGCACAGCCCCTTTCTCTATTCCTTAACCTTCACTCCTGCATTGTTAACTCCGCATATCACATGTCACTTTCTAACAGGCAAAGTTGCCTCATTTTGTATGTTGCCTATCTTTCTCCCCAAGGGCAAGAATCTGCGACCATTGTGGTTATTGCTGGGCTTCAAACAATGCCTGACACACATAACAAAATACTTTTTAAATTTGAATGAGTGAATTTTAATTCTACCACATTTTCATTTTATTTAGGTTTATGGTTGTATGCAATGAAAAGCATGGGATATGGATGGGTGGAGAAAAAGAAATATAGCTAGAAAAAAAAATGGGTGTCCTCAATATTATTGATGCGTTTTCTTCCGACCTAGGATTTATTGACCACTGATAATCTGATTTTATATATGTATATCATGTGCATGGTAACAAAGTGATTAATGTTTTGTTTCAAGGGACACCTTGCTACAAAAGTTTTGACTTTTATGGTCAAGGACACAGATAAGTCCTTCCTTCCCCATGGTTCCTTCATTATTCTGAAGCCACCCTGTTTGTCCAAGAAAGCTAACATGCCCCAACTTTGACATTTTATAGTTTACAAGTCAAATGAGCACCTTTGAACTTGTTATCCCAAGGAGGTCATTCATCTGACATCCAGATCATGTATCGCCAGCTTAGAGAAAAACTGAGGCTCAAAAGATCTGCTTAAAGTCAAGACACTAAGCAACTAAGAACATGTACACAGACCCATGATTCCTAATAGCAAATTCCATTTTCCTTATATTGCAACATGCTGCCTTTTGATATGCTTGTTTTTTTAAAAAAATGGTGGAAAGGAGTCATGTGGAAACAGAAACTGATTTAAGGGAGGTAATTGTGGGAGAGTGAGAAAACTTTGAGGAAAAAAAAAAAAAGCCAGGCCAAAATAAATTTTGGAAATGCATCCAACAGGGTTCCTTCTGAACACACCTAAAACCGGATCATGTGCATTTATGGAATTTACCTCTACAGTTCATTAACCTAGACAAGATCCTGAAAAAACCATGGCTTTAGGGGATATTTCCTCAGCTTTCTAAACACAAAATAAAGAACACATGACATGCACTGTTTAAGTCAGAGCCTTTTCAAACTGGTAGCACCTCCAGTTCATTGTGCCTTCACCCGATGAGGAAAGAGCATCCACATACGTGGCAAAGCCTTCCTCATAGACTGTGCTGTCTCTCACCCAGTTTGTTGTAAACTGGGGGCTCCCATCACTGCATCTGGTAAAGTAAGCGGTATGTGCGCATGTGCACGCACGCACACACACTCACACATAGGTACAGTGGGTTAATTATAAGAATAATACATGGTCATTGTATAAAATTTGAAGAATAGAAAAAGTGCAAGAAATATCACCCCAAATGCCACTCTCTAAAAGCACTGCCTAATAATACTTTACTAGACCTTGCTTCAATTCATCTTTTGTAGGTCTTTTGTACATTATAAATAAAACTGAAATGTTTTAAAATCTCCCTACTCAAATCTATACCCAGAGTCAACCACTTTTTAACGTATGACACATTTCCTCCAAAACTCATGTTGAAATTTAATTACCATCATGTTAAGAGGTGATTAATATTGACAATTTAATATTATAGATTAATGTTATTATCATGGGAGTGGGTGAGTTAGTATAGGAATGGTTGTATTATTAAGGTGTCCCCCGCATCCCTCTCACAGTGTGATTCCCTCTGTCATGTTACAAGGCAGCATAAAGGCTCTTGCTTGCTGTTGGTGCCATGTTTTTTGGACTTTCCAGTCTGCATACTTGTGAGAAAAGCATTTCATTTATTTACAAATTACCCAGTCTGTGGTATTCCATTATAGCACCAGCAAACAGACTAAGGCAATATGTGTGTATTTTATATTACTTTTGTTTTAAATTTTATATAAATACTATCATACAATATTAAATAACTGAATTTTTATTCAATTGATTATTTTAATATTTCCATATTGTCAAAAATGAGTAAATTGTTCATGAATTTTAACTAATATTACATGGTATTACTAAGCCACAATTTACTTATTCCTTTTGGATAACATTTAGTTCTTTTTAATGTTTCCACTTATATTCAGAAGAAACTATAATGGATATTCTTAAAATATGACTTCCTGGAGCACATTTGCAGAATTTCTCTGGACAATATTTTTAGAGAAGAAATTGATGGATCATAAGGTACGGACAATTTTAACATCACTTGCTTTTGCCAAATTATTCTCCCTATAATGGCTGCACCAATTCACATTTCCACCAGAAGTACATGAGAGTTTTTTTCCCCACACGACTCTTAATAGTTGGTGTGTATATATCTACATATACATACACACATATATACATATACACACAGCTATATGTACCAATATATTCTGAATATGAATTTTATTTGATATATTTCAAATATCTTTTTCAAATATTTTATTTGCAAATATTTTAAAATTGTCAAACAAGTTCTACATTTGATTATAGACAAATTTATCAGTCTAAGAGTTGTGCTCTTTTGTGTGTTATCTAAAATAAATCCTTTCTTAAAACTCAAAATAGCAGGGCTGGAGTGGTGATTTGGCAGTTATGGCACTTGTCTGGCATGTGTGAGGATGTAGATTCAAACCCCAGCACCATGTACTCCACAAAGTGTTGGAACAATGAAAGCCACATGAAAAAACTAAATAAAAATTGATTCTCTCTTTCTCTTATTCTCTTACACACTTCCCTCTCTCTAAAAACAAACAAACAAACAAACAAAACCCTCAAAAAAGCCATTTGGTTTTGTTGGATATTCAGTGATTGGAGGCATCTGCAGGAGATCAAGGGGCAGGAAGAGAGAAACACTGAGGAATTTGTACTCTTGATTTATTGCCAGCTTTGTGAAAGTTTGAGAGTAATTGCATTTCTCTATCTAAGGTCATGGCTCCTATTGAGTGGCTTTTTTTTTAATCAGTTCTAGTTGTCACACAGTTCCTGTGTCCACTCCCTTCCCTTTCCCTTCCCCTTCAAGCTTAGGGATTGTAACGGTAATGACTGTTTGCTTTTCTAGCCTCGGAATATCTCATCATTCCATGCTGGTTTCCCTTAATTATCCCTAAAACTTTGTAAATACTCCACCAATATATTACGATCTCTGAGGAGACCCGTCCAAAAATATTGATAATAGTTGATTACTTTAGATACATTCTACCCTGAAAACATCAGCAATTTCTCCTTACTGGATTGAATCATAATTTGGGTATGTATTTTTTTTCTCTACTTAATACCTCAACCTGCCAATCCTAGGACTCATATAACATCTGATTTACTGACATAAGATCCTACATACCATTGTCTCTGACTTTTATTAAAGTCTTGAACCTATTACATAAGCACTAGAGTAGCCAAGGACAGAGACTGGACTAATTATTTGATCCATCCATGGGCTTGTATCTCTTCTTCAGTGAATGCTCCGAGGTGAATGTTAACATATGATATAAAAGTCCTTATCTTTTGTGTCCATTCCATCCATCTATCAACACGGCTTCTCACAGGCCTCTTTGTACTCAGTTTTCCAATAGTATTTCTTCTGGGCAATTGACCAAGCCATTTACCATTACCCACAAGAACAAGTAGATCCTTAGCCATGGTTACTTTTTTCTCAACACAAAATAGATAACCTAATGGTAATTGGGTAGACTTCCACTCACATTACCTTGCATAATTTCCCTTAAATGGGACTATGCTTGTGGTAGCTGCTCACTTTCAGTATACATCAATACACCAAGCCTTGAATCAAGTTCAATTTTTTTTTTCCATTCTCTGGCCATAGATTATCCCCTACAAAGCCATAAATATGACAAGGTGGGGAAGCAATGTAGTACAAGTGAATGGAGGCATCAAGATCTGGGAAGGCCTTGGGCTTGAACCTTGATATTTCACCTTTATCATACAACAGAATGTAACTGAGCCTCTCCAAACTTAAGTCTTGGTAGGTCTTCAGGACCCACCTCATGTTAGTCAGTTAAGTCTTCATAGTGACAGAATGTCCCATGGGACACTCAGTCACCACCAGGGCCTAGAATAATACTGAGAACAGATTTTTTTTTCCGAATGGTAAATAATTCCTTACTAAAGATGAAATTACCTTGCTCCAAAACCTAGTCTGTGCTATGATGCTCATCTTGTGGCTTTCCAGAGATTCACCATGGCATTTTTAGCTTCCTAACATGATGAGATCCATATGTTCATAAGGCCAAACCAAACCAGCAAACAAAGGCATGATTTCAGGTGAATCCCTCCAATTTCAACCTGATCCTGCAGAGAGGTATGCAGTGTATGTAATAGCTTAGAGTTATTTCCAGTTTGAAAAAAAGCTGGTCTTCTATATTACTGTGTTAGTCATTGGGTCACTCCAGGCTGGGAGGAGAGTAAATGAATTCTCTCATCCGTCTAGGTGAAGCATTTTGAGTAGCCTAATGGTTTTTAAGAAAATTATAGGAAGCAATCTAGTAGGAGTGAAGGACACTGAAGTAAAAAGATGGTAAGAGGCCACAGGAGCTCTGACAGAGTACCCACATAATACATTATAGCAGGTTCAAATGTGGCATTTACTGACCATACAAGTTGTTGGGATTCAAACTCATTACCACAGCAAATCCCCCCCAAGCAAAATTGATCCTTGTTGCAAAGAAAAGTAAGCATTAAACTCCCAAATATTACTTAGCAAATCCAGTATTTAGGGAGTATGTAGATATATATAATATTTCTAATTCCTCAGTTCCTTAAACTTTTCCTTTTTTGACGTCTTACTCACAAAAGGAAATTTGGGTTCTAAATTTATTTACTTTGTGCCTTGATGTTAAGTTTTCTTTATTCTAATTTAACACATAACATATGGGTACTAGCATGGTCATTATTTAGAAACCTTAGGCCATATACTATTTCTAGGTTTAAATCCAATATTTTGGAAAGAAGGTAAAATTACTGTGGCATTATCACCTAAATAACTTTTGATTATAGTTGATGTTATAAAGAACTCTCAGTATTTTCAGTATATGGCTCTAGTTTTAGAAAGCTGATGGGTACTTGGATGATATAATAGGAAAACTATTTGTGCTGATGACAACCATGATGTGAAAGAACATGTGAGCATAACATCATTACAGAAGGATAAAGTTTACTTTCATAAAGAAGGATAAAATAATTTGTTAAGCCTGATAAATCAAATGGGAAAAAATTGAATAAAATTTTGGAGATAGCTGTTTTAACATTTAAAAGGCAAAAAATTCCTTGTTTTCATATAACCTTGTAAGAGATTATGCAGTGTTCAGGGTCACATATTCACAAAGTCTATGATAAATATTATGACATTTTTTAAAGTATGGTTAAGCCATTGGGTTAATCTCTAGTGAAAAATGAAGTGATTTGTTCCATTAGACCCAAGAGATCATAAAACCTAATTATTCCATTGCTTCCCCTGGCATAATCTCCGTGTCTGTTGTTTTAAGATGTTAATTCTCTGAGGATGCTATTAGTACCTCACTTCTGCACTGTTTGTCCCATGCTAGAAATAGTGCAGGTGTTATAAAATGTTACTGTGTTTCCAATGCACAAGTCTCCATTAATCATTTATGTTTATACTTTACGAAGAACTAATGTCCCTAAGTGATAAAAGGATATTATTAGGGTAAAATAATAGGATATTGAGAATTATCTAAGAACAGTGTCCTCTTTCATGCCTCTGTGCTTTAGTGTGTGTCACCCCTTGGCCCAGGACCTTCTTTCCCTCTCTCTGTTATTCATTTTCTGCTTGTTTTCAAGACCCAGATCAAATATCAGTTCTGTGAAGCTTTCTCTATTCTAACAAAAAAAGCACTTTCTCCCTCCTCTTTTGCTTATACAAATATTTTAATACTTAGCAGATTCTCTGTGTCACTCTCTAGTTCTCTGCCTGTTCCTTGTATGTCTACCCTATTACATTTTAACTTCTTAATTAATTAGAATACTTAGAGTGGATCCTTCTCATCTTCATTTGTCCAATACCCATAGCAATGCTTGCCACATTGTAGGTATTCAATTAATGTTCACATTATATTTTGCTTTTTTCTGAGGTGTCTTTTCAGTCCACCAATACCTTCATAAGAGTGTTCATTTGCAAATGTTTGTTGAATTAAATAAAATCCATTTACATGTAAAATAAATATTTGATGATTATTTTAATTTCCTTAACACTCTACAAATGGGACTAAGTACTTAATTTTACTTTTCTTCAATAAAAGCTGGTAAAATGAAAACACTATACATGTGTAATAGTATTGGACAATTTAGGAAATGGCTGGTAGGAGGTGAGAGTGTGTTTTTTCACTATTATAACAAGCAGTTTCAGGTAAGCTAGAGAAAAAGGCTAGAATGATCTGGATGATAATAGATTAGACTCAGAGACATCAGTAATATGAACTCATATTTAACTTTATATAAATGCACACGGATGTGTAGATATACTTGTATATGTGTATATGTGCAGTAGTTGGTATGCGTATGTATATTTCATTGCTTTATTAGTAAAGATGACCCTGAAATAACAGCACTCCAACAACAATTAACATACCTAGTGCCCAGATCTTGGTTTCTAATACCACTCTTCACTACAAGGAACTAGGGATCCTTGAATAAATATCTGATTAAAAACTAGGGCAGGTAATATACAAGTTGATCCTACAGTATTTTGTAGTTCCAGAAAATAAGGAAGTACTAAAAAATAAAAAACCCACAATGATGGTATATGTCAAAGGGACACAGGGAGCAACTAAAAAACATTTCCCAGTGACCAAAGACAAAACAATATGAGCAATAAAACAAAGTAGCACCAGATGACAGCCTAGAGTATAGCATAAATATCTATAAGTCTGTGCTGATTATAAATAAATGGTAAATAGATGAATAAAGAGATGCACTAGGGATTTTAAGATGGTGACCAGCAGGAAGGCTGAATGAAAAATCTCTCCATGAATGCAGGACACCAACAATGGAAGAAGTGCTTTTCTGTGAGGTACTAATCAACATTATAATAGCTACAGTTGGTACTGTCTATTGTATGCATTGGCTGCACATATTGACTCCTACCCCTGATCTCCTGAGGTACTGGAAATTGTAAAGGTCCACAATAATTCACAGAGTAAGGAGCCAGCAATTGAATTGTACTATCCAAATTATATCCTAGCCCAAATAAGCAAAGAGATAAAGAACTCCTATCCCATCAACAAAGCCCCCAAGAGAATTATTCAGTGACAGACCTCAAGCCACACTCCCTGAAACTGAAAATGAGGAAAAAGGGAAACAATCATCCACCTCAATCTCATAGCTCTCCATCCAAATTGTCCATGGTTGGGGACCTAGATGAAAGCCTAGAAAAATGTATCAACAGTGTAATTAATAAATCAATCAAAGAATTAAAAGAAGATTTAAGAAAAGAGATAGGAGAGTAATTTTGGGGGATGAGAGACCATATCTATAAAGAGTTAGACATTCTGAAAAGAGATGAAGCAGAGCTCTTAGGATTGAAAAACACAGTCAACCAAATCAAAAGCTACTAATATCAGAGTAAACTCAGTAGAAAATAGAATCTCAGGTCTCAAAGAACAAATATCAGACAACAAAGACAGGCTGGACAACACTGAGTACAAGGATAGACAAGAAAAGAAGCTTATTGAGCATGATCAGAACTTCCAAGAAGTATTCGAAGAGACGAGAAAAAATTACATGAGAGTAATTGAGATTGAAGAAAACATTGAATAACAAAGGACACTGAGAATCTTCTGAGTGAGATTACCAATAAAAATTTTTCCCATATCAGAATTGATCCAGAAGATCAAATTCAAGATGCCTATAGGACACCAAACAGACCTAACCAAATTAGAAACTCACTGAGGCACATCATATATAAAATGAATAACAGAGAAATCAAGGAAAGAATTCTAAAAGCAGCAAGGGAAAAACACCAAAACACATTCAGAGACAGACCAATAAGGACTACTGTGAATTTTTCAAATCAGACAATAAAGTCCAGGAGAGCATGGAATGATATTTTTCAAATATTGAAAGAAAATAATTTTCAGCCAAAGTGATATACCCTGCAAAACTCAGCTTTAAATGTGATGGGGAAACTAAGTACTTCCAAGATAAATTCAAGCTAGCAAGGTACAGGAACACAAGTCCTGCTCTACACAGAATACTCAAGGACACACTTCATTCAGAGGAACAACTTTCCAAAGCCCATAAACAGAAGAAAGTCAATATTAAAATAACTCACTGAAAGATATCCAAGATGGCACAAAACACAGCAATAGTCACAATGCCAGGGACCCAGAATTACATATCATTCTAACTCTGAATGTGAATGGACTTAATACTCCAATCAAAAGAGACAGATTGGCTTACTGGATCAAAAAGCAAAATCCAACAATATGCTGCCTATAGGAGACACACCTCACAGCCAAAAATAGACACAGATTGAAGGTGAAAGGTTGGGAAAAAGTGTATCAGGCTGCTGATCCAAGAAAGCAAGTTGGTGTTGTGATCCTTATATCCAACAAAGTTAACTTTGATCAAACATTAGTGAAAAAGGACAAAGAAGGCCACTATATCATAGTAAAAGGAACATCAAGAAGACATAATGATAGTTAACATTTATGCCCCCAATTACAACCTTACCAAATACATGGAAAAAATACTCAAGAACATTAAACCTCTTATCAATCTCAACACAATAATACTGGGGTACTTTAATGCACCATTATCAACAATAGACAGGTCATCAAAGCAAAAAATCAACAAAGATATCTCTAACCTAAATAACTCTATAAATCAACTGGACTTAACAGACATTTACAGAATATTCCATCCTAAATTGATTGAGTTCACTTTCTTCTCAGCAGCTCATGGGTCCTTCTCCAAAATAGACCACATACTAGTCCACAAAGCTAATCTTAACAAATATAAAAGGGTTGACATAATCCCATGTATCCTGTCAGACCACAATGGTATGATCTTGGCAATTAACAGCAAGAAAAACAACAGAAACTACTCAAATATTTGGAAATTGAATAATATCCTTTTAAACAAAGAATGGATAAAAGAGGTAATGAGAACAGATATTAAGAAATTCTTGGAAATGAATAGAACAATGAAACAACATATCAAAATCTCTGGGATAGTATGAAAGCATTCTTAAGAGGTAAATTTACAGCACTGAGTGCCTTCATCAAAAATCAGGAAAGAACCCAAATAAATAGACTTATGCTCCAACTCAAATCCCTACAAAAAGTGGAATAATCCAATCCCAAACCTAATAGAAAACAGGACATAACTAAAATCAGAGCTGAAATCAATGGAATTGAGAACAAAAAAACAAAAACAACCAAAAAAAAAAAAAACAATTCAAAGTATCTACCAAATAAAGAGTTGGTTCTTTGAAAAGATAAATAAGATTGACAGATCCATTGTCAACCTCACCAAAATGAAGAATGAAGTGAAGCAAATCATCAAAATCAAAGATGAAAATGGAAATATCACAACTGACTCAACCAAAATCCAGTAGATTATCAGAACTTATTTGAAAAGATATACTCTTCCAACTTGGATAATCTGGAAGAAATGGATAAATATCTTGCTACATATGACATTCCCAAATTAACACAGGAGGAAATTGAAATTCTAAACCAACCAATCTCAGGTAGTGAAATTGAAATAGCAATCAAAGGCTTTCCAAAAAAGAATTGCCCAGGACCTGATAGATTCTCAGCAGAGTTCTACCAGATCTTTACAGATGAATCAACACCGATTCTTTGCAAGTTTTTCCATGAAATTGAAAGTGTTAGAACCCTCTCAAATACTTTTTATGAAGCAAATATAACCTTGACACCAAAACCCAACAAAGACACATCAAGAAAAGAAAACAACAGACCAATTTCCCTGCTGAACATAGATAAGATTTCTGAATCCTTAATAAAATTCTAGCTATCCGGATCCAAAAATACATCAAAAAGATAATACATCATGATCAAGTGGGCTTCATTCCAGGGATGTAAGACTGGTTCAACATACACAAATAAATAGATGTAATTCACCACTTAAACAGAACTAAAAATAAAATCATGTGATCATCTCAATTGATGCAGAAAAGCCTTTGATAAAATTCAATAGCATTTATGCTCAAAATTCTGGAGAAGATAGGAATCAAAGGAAGATACTTTAATTTTATAAGAGCCATTTATGACAGACCCACAGCCAACATTATGCTTAACAAAGAAAGACTGAAAGCATTTCCACTGAATTCAGGAACAAGACAAGGATGTTCACTTTCACCACTCTTGTTGAATAAAGTCCTTGAAACCACAGCCAGAGCTAACAGACAAGAAAAGGAAATCAAAGGAATTTAAATATGAAAAGAGCAGAAGACACAGAATAGCCAAAATATTACTAACCAAGAAAGAGAAAGCAGGAGGTATCACAATTCCTGACCTGAAATTATACTATAGGGCTATAATAACAAAAACAGTGTGGTATTGGTATCAAAACAGAAATGAAGACCAATGGAACAGAATAAAAGAAACAGAGACAAACTCTCAAATCTTTAACCATCTGATATTTGACAAAGGGAATAAAAGCATAGTGTGGAAGAAGGACATCCTGTTCAACAAATGGTGCTGGACAAACTGGGCAGCCATATTCAGACAACTAAAATTAGATCCTTTTCCCTCACCCCGCACAAGAAGCAAATTGAAATGGTTCAAAGATCTGGAAATTAAACCAGCAACTATACAATTGCTTGAAGAAAAAATAGGATCAACACACACGGCATAGATGTCAGCACTGCCTTCTTTAACAAGTCTCCCATATCGCAAAAATTAAAGCCAAAAATAAATGAGTGGGATGCCATTAAACTAAAAAGCTTCTGCACAGCTAAAGAATTAGTCAAGAGTGTCACATGAGAATTTACAGAGTGGGATAAGATCTTTGCCTGCAACACCTCCAATAGAGAGCTAATATCCAGAACATACAAAGAACTAAAAAAACTGAACACCAAACTAAATAATCCAATCAATAAATGGGCTAGTGAACTAAATAGAAATTTCTCAACAGAGTAAGTCCAAAAAGCCCATAAATACATGAGAAAAATGTTCTACATCATTACCAATCAGAGAAATGCAAATCAAAATCTCAGTGAGATTTCACTACATTCCTGTCAGAATGGCAAAAGTGAAGAATATGAACAATAACAGATGCTGGAGCAGTTGTGGGAAGAGAGGAACCCTTTCACACTGTTGTTGAGACTGCAAGCTTGAAAAGCCATTTTGGAAAACAGTGTGAAGTCTCCTCAAAAAACTAGGGCTGAAACCACCTTATGATTCAGGTATCCCACTCCAGAGTATTTTCCCAAAAAATCTAGAATTGGCATTCTACAGAAAGACAGCTACATCAATGTTTATAGGAGTTCAATTTACTATAGCTAAACTCTGGAACCAACCCAGATGCCCCTCATTGGATGAGTGGATTCAAAAACCACAGTACTTATATACCATGGAGTTTTACTCTGCTATTAGAATGATATCATGGCATTTGCAGCCAGATGGAAAAAATTATGCTGAGTGACATATCCCAAACTCAGAGACTCAAGGGCCCAATGTTTTCTCTCATATGTGGAAGCTAGAATACAATTAGAGACAGATTGAAAGTTGGCTAAGCTAAATAATAACCTCAACATGGATGAATTTTTATATTTGCAGGGGGAACCATGGTTATGACGCTGGGGTGGGGGAAGGGGAGGCAGGGAGGGAAAGGAAGGATTAGTGGGGCTATCAAGGCAGCTGGAGGCAGGGAGTGGGGGGTTATCAATCCAGTTGCGAACTCTTGATGCCTATGAGAAGCCCAACTAACATGGGGGTAAAGTAGGAGAAACATGGGATCAGGGAGAAGTCAAAGGTGGGTGATCACGAACTGGCATCAGCCTTGGCTTACTTTGTCAATATCCATGTGTTCATGAATGTGTAACAGTGACTCCTTCCATTATGTAAGACTATGTTGAATGAATTTTAAAAAGAACACTTAAAATAAAAAATAAATTAAAAAGATGCACTTTCTCTACAGAGGAATTCCAGTAATTTATGTGGCCAGTCCCTCATTAAGTCACCTTACATGTGGATTGTACATAGTGATCCTTCCAAAGAGGGTAGTACAGTGTGGGAAGGTGAGAAGAGTAGTTTTGCAATGGAGAAACTTGACAAGTACTACCTCAGTCAGGAAATCAAGAGTATCAACAGTAATGAGTCACGAATGGCATTTTACCTCTGACGTCTTCATTCCTACAACCGTAGTCTAATCACAAGAAAAAAAAATTTAGAAAAATTCCAATAGAGGTGAATTCTACAAGACACTTGAGCAATGCTCTTCAAAATTTTTGAGATCACTAAGTAAAGTCTGAGATATTGACATATCATATAGGAACCTAAGAAGACATGATATTCTAGAAAAGGAAAAGGATATTAGATAAAAACTATGAAAATCTGAATCAATTATAGAACTTAGTTAATTCTTTAAAAGCATGTAAGTATACAATATAAAGGGTCCAAACATCATGTTGAGTAAATAATTGAACATGGTGGATGCTTAATTTGTCATTAAGCCAATTTATACAATTGTTATTATATATTATTATTAACAATATGTCACGTGCAATGATCAATGCATGAGGTAATGGATTACTCTTCCTTGTATTTATGTTCCTCCACAATCATATAAAATATATATTTATATCTACATATGTCCAAACTGATATAAATACTAACTAGCAAGAGTAGTTAAGCCATCATGAACATTTTGGTCCATTAGTTTGAACTTATTTTCAGAATTTAAGCCACTTATTTTTATTCTTTTACTCTCCTTTCAATAGATGCAGACAAGGCAATTGATAAAATTCAACATCACTTTGTAATTAAAAACTCTCAATAAAATAGGTATAGAAGGAATGTACCTCAGACCAATAAAGGTCATAGGTGACAAATCCACCACTAATATCATATTGAACAGAGAAAAAATGAAAGTTTTTCCTCTGAAATTGGGAATCAGATACGGATGACACTTTCACCACATTTATACATGGTAGCTTTGCAGAATATTTTGAGGTTATTTGATGTGACTGACACCTCCTACTTTAGTTTTTTGCTTCAAATCACATTAGGTATCATGCCCAAAAGATGATACTGGCATACACATGAACACATCAACCAATGGAACAGAAAGAGAATAGAAATATATTCATGCATTTATAGATAACTGATTTTTGACAAAGGTGCCAAGAATATGCCATAGAGAAAGGACAGTCTTTTCAATAAATGCATAACTATATTGTTTTAGTCAGCTTTTTCATTGTTGTGACTGAATGACCGACAAGAACAACATAGAGAAGGAAAAGTTTATTTTGACTTATGATTTCAGAGATTTAAGTCCATAGATGGCCAAGTCTATATCTCTGGGACCCAGATTAGGGAGAACATCATGGAAGAACAGCATGGCAGAGAAAAGTAGCTCAGGATATGGCAACAGAAAGAAAAGAGAGCTCTGTTCACCACGGACAAAATGTAAACCCCAAAAGTCATACCCCCAGTGACCTACCTTCTCTAGCCATTCTACACTCTCTGCTCAGTTAATCTCGATCAGAGGATTAATCCACCAATTAAGTTACCACTCACATAATCTAATCATCTCACCTCTGAACATTCTTGTGAGCGTGAGCTTTGGGGAGGACACTTAATCTAAACCATAACACATACTTCAAATCATCTCTACTTGTAATGCCTAATACTGAGACAGATTAGGAGAGACAGTGAAATGGCTAGGTAGTCAGGAAAGAGGGCTCCTATCCAGGAGCTAGCTGGCAGAGGCAGAGAGTGATTGACAGGGCGTGCTCAGGGCCTTCAGATGCAAAAAGACCTTGAGGTTCAACCTAGTCCCTGACTAAGAGATGGGGGTGGTCACAGGTAGATACTAGGAAGTATTTGCCACCTTTTGTTTCAACCAATGATGCTCTTGACCAGTTGCAATGCCTATTTTACATAGATTTTAACCAATGGAGTTGATGCATTTCTCAATGTCTGCTTTGCATGAATGTTAATTATGCTCATGCCCCAAATCTACATAACCCCTGGCCTGACCTCCATTAGACAGTGTCCTGCTTTCAGGTGCCCCTCCGCTTTGCGGAGTCTCTGCTCTTCTTCCTAAATAAATCCTACTCCTTTTACTCCCCCTTCCATGGTTGTCCGTGGATTTTATTCTTCAAGTTCTCGAGACAAGACCCAGAAGATTGGCGCCGAATTCCCGGGGTTAATTCCCACCACACCAAGAGCTGCAACACCCAGCTTTTAGCTGGAGAGTTGCTAACACTTTCGGCTGCAGACACCTGCAGCCAGCCCAAATTCCCAGTTTTAACTGGGAATGGCTGCAAACATTAGAAGAGCGCTGTTTTGGCTGCTAGAGTCTGTAGAGGCCCAGACTCCATTCACTAGCGGGAGTAGAGAATCCGGCCTCATCTCAAAAACCCCACATCAATACGATGTAAATGCTATATAAAGGGGCACAATATCATTTAGGGAATAATGTAAAGAAAAGACGGTCTGTACAAGTTCAGTACCAACAATTTTTTAAAAAATATTTCCAATCTGTGGTTGGTTGAATTTACAGAGGTTAGAACTCACAGATACAGAGGGCTCACTGGACTTTCAGCCTCTATCAAGTCCGTGAAGAACATAATGGCTGAGTGAGACTTACTCTTAAAGGCAATTGGGCGATAAGGGAATGGGGCAGAAGAAGGAGAGGAAGGGGACAGAGAAAGGAAGCACATAATCTTCAGGAGCCAGGGCATTCAAGTTAGCTCCTTCTTCCTGAGTATCTCCACCACATGACTTAATAACTTACATAAAAGCAAAATATAGAGACTGTTGAAATACTCTTCTGAAGTAACTTATTATAAAATCTGTTTTAGGATACACTTTTCCCACATGAATAAACTGCATACACAAATACCAGTTTTTAAACATTTATTACAAGTAACTTTTCACACCCTTTGGTCCCAGTGTTACCCTACAGGACTATGTAAAGCATGTTTGTTTAATCTCTCTTCATGATGGTTCTTCAAATATTTAGAAATAGATTTTGTGTCTCCAACTACTTATTTCTCTTCATGGTGATAATGTGGAATTTGCTTATTAAAATAAAATGCAACCAATATAGTCATTTGCAAATATTAAAAGGACATGTTTTTCATTTCTCGTTGTGTAAGACACTTTCCCTGACAACCATTCATCAGTATAGTTGCCTCAAAGAAAAGGGGCATAGATTGTCTCTTCTGGAAGGAATAGGACAACAACATAAACAGGAAGTTGGAGTCCACACCTTATCCTTGTGAGTTTCAAGAAGGGGCCTGAAGTACAAGAAGCTGACATGTGATATCAGGATGTTTTCACCCTGCCTTTCTGACTTGAAATTCCTAGAACAGGGAGGCATTTGGGGTAGAGAGAATGTATCCCCCAATTGGCTGACGTACTGAAGTGACACTGCAGAGGGAACTTGGGGTAATATTCCTTGTACACGGGAAGAAGTGATGTAGGACTATTGACCCTTCAGCCCAGATCTGTGTAGCCAGAAGCTGTCACAGCAATGGGAAAAGCGATGCAACCTTGGAGATGACAAGGATACATGGTCTGAGCTGAAACCACAGGTGAGTCACAGCAAAACCTCCAGAGTCCACAAACACAGAAAGGGACAACTTGGAGTGTAGTCATTGAACAGAGGATTCCAGATCCAGGTGAACCAGTGGTACAAGGTTTGAGTTTACCAGCCACAGACGTCAGCACCACATGGCAACTGATCAGGCAGTGAGATTGCTCAGGGGTAAAAGGGGGAGAGGGAGGATGGGAAAGGAAAACGTGGGCTATAAATACTGTATGGTATATTTTACCCTCTGATAAGCTAAATAATACTCATATAGGCACTTAAAACTAAAAATTTCAAAAAACTGTACTCTATATGTATACATATACATGTATGTGTGTGTGTGTGTGTGTGTGGTGTGTGTGTGTGTATACACATATCTGTAATCAGGGGGAATGCAGTGGAGGTACCAGACTGAAGACTGGGCAGGGCAGGGGGAATCCTGGGTAAGGATTGGGTTCAAGTTACTTTGACATCACATGTGCATGTATGAATGTGTAACATTGAATCCCTTCACTATGTAAGACGATATTGAACCAATAAAAAAATAAAAAAGAATGTATAATGCATTCAAATCCCATAAAAATAATACAGTATATGAAAAAAAAAAGAGAAGAGGAGCTGAAGAACAGCTAAAACAGTTCCCACATATTTAATTCATACTATAATCCAGGTTCTGTCTAACACTATACAAGTAGTTCGTTTGCTCCTGAGAAAAGTCCCACAAGATGGGTAGTCATAGTAATATTCCCATTTTTCAAATGAAGAAGCTGAACTCAAACAGGGTGAGCAATGCAGCCTCATGATGAAAACAACATGATTGTCTTTGGAGAGTGTGACCTGGAATAAATTTTTTCTAGGGGTAGATTAGACTACTATTCAGAAATATTCACTACTTCCTCTTCACCCTCTCTAGATGGAAGGTAATTCCCGCCCCCTTGACTTTGGGCTTAACCAGGTCATTGTGGATAATGTTAGACTAATGGACATGATATGACCAAAGGTCCAGAAAGCTCTTCTTTGCCTGTGTTTAGTCTTTTAAGTTTCTGCCATTGGCACAAAAACAAAATGGGACAACCTGTCCACGGAGGATAAGAGACAGGAAGATCAGAACTGTCTGACCACCAGGAAGATTGCAGCCTGACTTAGAAAAACTTTCTCTGCAAATACCTTTTCCCAGGGAAGTGGTAGGGAGTTGTGAGAAAACAAGAAATTCTTAAAAGGTTGATCCATACATCAATGAATCTTACCAAATTCATAGGAAAGAAAATTCTGTAATTAAAAAAAAATAATGTCAGAAACTAGCTTTGATCTGGAAAAACACTTGGAGTGCCAGTCACAATCAAACGCACAAATATGGTGCAGTAGTAAGTGAATGCAAAGTACACATAGTTTTCACAGAAAATTAATCCATATTAAAGATAGACTCACCTTCCAAATTATAACACGCACAAGGAAATGACCCACCTTATTATGTAAGAGTCAACAGAAGTAAGAAATTTCTAGGTTAAACTTTGAGAGTATTAGTACATACAAAGTAGCAAATGTAATTATATCTAAACTGCTAAAGACAGTTTTTTAAAAATTGAAACAATGTAGAAAAAAGATCATTATAAGAAAGAAGACAAAATTTCTTAAATAGTAAAAATAATATGTAGAAATGAATAATTAAATTATTTGAAGTTTAAAACTAGTGAATATATTAGACAATCAAAAACAGTAGAAGAATTAGTAAACTAGAATATTAAGCTAAGAAAACTTATACAATGCAGAACAGTGAGAAAAATAGATGAAAATATGAAACCTTCGTTAAGAGACAAGGAGGACATAATCAAGAAGGGAAGTGTGTAACAAATGGGACTCCAGGGAGACAACAACTGATAAATTTTTAGAACTTACATGTGACAAATCCTCAGACTAGAGGAAACACACTTGGCTTAGTTATGATAAATAAAAGTAAATTCACATCTGGGAAAATAATAGGAAAAGAATGAAACATCAATGATAAGGAGCAAATTGTGAAAAAATGAAACCCAGAAATGAAAGCTAGATCATGGGCAAGGAAATCCATATGCTTATGGCTAATCTCAGTGACAACAATGGGGCAGAAAACAAGAGGATATTAATCAAACCGCTGGTAGAAAAGAGCTCAGTTTGAATTTTTAAAAGCAGCAAAACTATCTTTAAGAAAACAAAACAAACAAAACAAGAATTAGACCACAAAACATATTTTTAGGTAAATGTTTTGTACATACTAATGGATGTACTTTAGGATAAGCACATGGAAGGAAAAAGATGTGGAAAAACAAAAGTGAACAAACAAATTAGAAAGCACCTGCACAAGTCTAAAGAAACATCCATGCTAAAAACTAGAGCCCAGACTCATTTGGGACGGGAAGATTTAAACAGAAAGTGAAACTAAAGCAGTTCGCAGCAACGGTACAGAAGACAGAGGCGGAAGAGCGATGACCTGGCAGGTGTTCTAAGTTGCTCCTGTGGTTCAAAATGAATTCAGATTCATTGATAATAACCAAAGTTCTTTAGAGTAGATCAATTCGTTCTTTAAGCAAGCGTGTTTAATAAACAAATGAGAAAATAACTATAACACAAAACCAGTCAAGGGTTACAGTAGCAAGAAATAAATAAAATTTCATTGATCGAAAAGCAATGCTCTGGGATCCTCAGCTCCACTTTTAGTTCCATAACCTATAGAAACTCCTGCATGCACTCAAAAAGATACAGACCATAGTCACTGCATCACTTATTCCCATCAACAGTGGAATCAATAAAAGAACACTATAGGTAATTAAAATGAATTAGGGGGCTGGAGTGGTGGCTCGGCGGTTACGGTGCTTTCCTGGCATGCACAAGTACATGGGTTCAAATCCCAGCACCCACATACATAACTAAGTGTCAGAGAAATGAAAGCCATGTGAAAAACTCAATAAAAATTGAATCTCTCTCTCTCTCTCTCTCTCTGTCCTTCTCTCTTTAAAAAAATAAAAAATAAAAATAAATAAAATGAATTAGGTACGCTGACACAGACAACGCTAGGAAAGAATGTTTCAGGCAAAAAACAAGTGGGAGAGTAATAAGCAAAATGATACTAATGATCTAAATGCAAAGAAAGACACTCTGGTGTTTATGAAAGTGTTACGAATGCATAGACATATTATACAATCTGCATAGACATATTATAGAATCAAGTGCACAAAGGATTCATCCTCTCCTTAAAGTAGCGGTTACCTCTGGGGAGAGTGGGAGGAAGCGTGGGAACAGGAATGTGGGCGAAATGACTTTAGTTCTATCTGTGACACTTTATTCCTTAAAAAAAAAAAAAGAACTGAAGCAAAGATGTCAAAATATTAGTATTTAATACATCTAAGTGATGGGTAGACAGGTGTCTGTTACATTTCCTGTAGTTTTCCACATTTTAAATGCTTATTTGTTTGAAAATACTTTTAAATTCATATAATGCACAAGTATATAAAGCAAAATCATTTTTCTCTTACTCTTCTCTGACAGTTTTAACTTTTCATGTTTCTTTTGTTTATATAAGAATATATATATAATTATATCATATGATGTGTATTATTCTGCAATTTGCTTCTTGATTCAATGTGTCATAGACAAGTTCTTCCAAGTCAATATACATAGATGTACTTCATCCTTTCTATTTTTCCACAGTATGGATGTGTCATAATTTTGTGTACTGACTCTTCCACTGTGAAGAATGTAAGTTTCTAGGATTGTTTTGTTTTGTTTTTCCAGTGCTGAGGATTGAACCCAAGGCTTCACACATGCTAGGATGCTAGTCAATCATTGTCACTGAGCTACATCCCTAGGCCTAGTGGTTTTGTTTTTTGGTTTGATTTTTTTTGTTTGTTTGTTTTTTAGGAGAGGGGGAGAGAGAGAGAGAGAGAAGGAGAAGAGAGAGAATCAATTTTTATTTGTTTTTCATATGGTTCTGGTTTCTCCAACACCCACTTGTGTATGTGGTGCTGATGTTTGAACTCGGGTCTTGACGCATGCCAGGCAAGCACTCCAACTGCTGAGCCACTGCTCCATCCCCTTTTTGTTGCTTTATTTTTGTTTTTTATTTGGTCTATTGTTTTGTGTGTTTTGGAGGGAAAATGCTACTAACGCAATTCTGTAATAAATAAACTTGCATGTTTATTGCTGTCTAATCTACTTCTATTTCTGTCAGATAAAATCCCAGAAGTGAGGTTTCTGAGTCAAAGAATATCTAATGACTATTACCAAACTGGTTGTAATAACAGTTGTAGTATCTTATGGTTTCACCAAATGTGTATGAAGATGCTAATTTCATATATCCTAACACTAGAAGTTGTCAATATTCTCCACCTTTAACGTTTAAAATTATTGTTCCTCCACGACTTCTAATGCTGAGCATCTTTCCTGTTTTTACTGGACACTGGTGTTTCTTCCTCTGAAAATTGCATGTTAGTATTTTTGCATTTATTAAAAATACTTAGATATCCACTATATAATTCACTGATTCGTTCATAAATACTTATGGAGCAGCTGATGAGTGCCTTGGACTCAGTTAGATGTTGAATGGACAGTGGTGATCAAGATTCAGATGGCACCTTCGAGGAGCCAGCAGTCTAGTAGAGGGATACATTCAAATCCGAGTGACATTTCATGCATTGCAAGAGTCATCTGTCTAAACAGAGCTCCCGCTCTTGCATTTGGCAAATGAGTGTGCCTATGAAGGTACTTTACACTCTGGGGAGGAAAAAGGATAAAGTCTTGCATATGTGCAAAGTGTAGATTAGTACTTGGGAATTGATGTGCAGGAATATAGGAGATTGAGAAAATATTGCCACTTCAGAAAGAGAATGAGAATGAGGAATTAGAAGAGTCTGCGAAATATCCAACTGATGACATTTGATCCAAAATTTGATAAATGTATCTGGTGTGCAGAAAACGTTCCCCAGTTAGTAATCTAGAGAGTCATCAAAAGAGAGGAAGTAATCTGTCCCACTAGTGGCAGCAATGTTGAACTGCACCTTCTCTTGCTTTGGAAAGGTCTGTGAGAAAACTATCTTCCACTACTATTTTTTTTCTTTATTTTTCTTATTGGTGCATTATAGTTTTACATAATGAAGGGGTTGGTTGTTACATTTTCATACATGCATACATCATAACAATTTATTGTGGGCCAGTTCCCTCCCCAACATAACCTTCTCCTTGCAGCTCTTGTGCCTTAGAAGTTTTTTTAATGTCCCTTCCCTTACTTTTAATAGTCACTTCTTGATGCTGTCAAGTACCTCCTATTACATTCCCTTTCTCCCCTGCTTTGTGGGGGAAAAAAGCTGTATACATAAAACTTGGCTAATCAAAAAATGTTTATGATTGTGTGTATATATTAACATCAACAGCTATTAATGTATCACAGGAAAGCGATGACTTTTTCATGGAAAAAACTGAGATATGAACCTCATGTCTTTAAGAAATTTGTGATTTATGTTGTGATTCTGCTGTATTTTTCAGGATAGGAGTCAAATGTGTACATTCCTGATCAATAAAAAGTGTATGTTTCTAGACTCAGACCAAATCTCAACATTTTTAGTTACCTTCATTTGACAAATAAGCAATTTGTCATAAATTAAAGTTTTAAAGAAAAGCTTTTAACTCAATGATTTAGATTTTGATTTTAGAGATGCTCTGACTCTATAGGAGCTTTAGTTCAATGACATGCAGATGGTGTCCTAACTATTTAAGGAGACCCACCACTGACTTTTTTAGTAGTCTGAATAATATTTTGTAATCACATCATTACCCCAAATTGTTATGATTTATGAATTATAATGTGATCTTGTATTTCTTATTTGACATTGAAATTTATATTTTGTTTTACACTATCAAAACAAGATGTGCATGTGTTTAAAAAAATCAAACAGAAGGGCACATAATGAAAGTCTGTCTTTCTGTCTTTCCAATCCACTGGTTTGCTCTTCAGAGGCAACCCTTTAAAAACATCTGCTTCTAATTCCTTTGGATTGCTTCAACAATCTTTTAGCTTGCTCATTAAAGCTCATTACTTATTGCTGTTTGTGGTTTTACAACATTTTAAGGCAGCATCCAGGACTTGTCTGTGGGACTTTTTAAACTGAAATTTAAATGAACAATTCAAAGTTTATTGTGTTAGGAGTACATAAATTTTGTTTCCTGTGGATTCAATGTCACAGTTGCTGTGATATACAAAGAAATTATCCCTACAATCAGGGATTGCTCCACCACATTTCTTTATCATCTTCTCAAGTTTATCAAAATTCTCTGTTATGATTTGAATATGAGATATCCCCCTAAACCTTCTGTGTATGCAGAAGTGAAAGGAGAAAAGATTCGATTGTGAGAACTGTAGCCTATCAATCTGTCTGAGTTTGAATGGACTGACGGGGGGTAACTGCAGACAAATAGGGCTTGACCAGAGGAGGTGGGTCACTGGAAACATGCCCTAGAAGGGTTCATCTTCCCTGCAGCCCCTTTTCCACCCCACCCACCACCCTGCTTCCTAACCACCATAAAGTGAGCAGCACTCCCCTACCATGCCCTTCCACCATGATATTCCTTTCTCATCTTGGGCCCAGAGCAATGGAGTCAGCTGACTATGGACTGAACCTCAGAAACTGTAAACCAAAATAAATTTTTCCTGCTCTATGTTGTTCTTGTCAGATGTTTTGGTCCCAGTGAGGAGAAGCTGACTATTACACTCTCATTCTATCCAATTAATTAAATCCCTTCCTGTCCCTAAGTCCTGCACTAGGAAACCTCCAACTTGCTTCCATCTACACTGGTTCTCCTTTGGTCTCAGTAAAATATCATTTCTGAATTATTTATCACTGTTCTGATTTGGTGTTTCTGTCTTCTAAAAGCCTATTTGATCCTCTTGCTTACTTGGTTTCACTGGAACACTTCCTTAAATAACAGTTTAAGAAGTGATGAGCATCATAAAGACAGACATGTGAGCCAATACAACAGAATAGGGATCCCAGAAATAAATCCTCACCAGTATAGTACAGTCAAATGACCTTGACAAGGCTTTCAAGACCATTCATTGGGGAAACAGTTCTATCAACACAAAGTGCTAAGAAAACTGGACATTCATATACTCAAGAATGAAGCTGGATCATTAATACACACAAAAATTAAATCAAAACAGATCAAAGACTTAAATGTAAAATTTTAGAAGGAAACATTGAGAAAAATCTTATGACATTAAATGTGGCAATGATTTCTTGGATAAGACACCAAACAAAGGAAGCAGAAGAAGAAATATATAAACTGGATTATTTTTAAATCAGAAACTTTAGTACATTAAAGGACAGTATCAAGGATTGGAAAGGTAAGCCTGAGAAATGGAAAAAAAATTTGAAAATGTCATATATGATAAAGGATAATATAGTAACATATAAAGAACTCCTATAACTAACAACAGAAAAACAACCAACATATGAAAAAAAAAAGGCAGTAGGGGGGCGAGGGGAAAGGAATTTAATAGACCTTTCTTCCAAAGTTATACAAACAGTCAATACAGGAGAGAAGATGATTATTATCATTATTTATTGGGGAAATGCTGATAAAAACTAATGTGATGCTGCTTTACATCCATTAGCTTGGCTACTATAGCCAAAAAAAAAAAAAACAAAAAAAACACCAAATCAAAAAACAGAAAATAACATGTGTTGGGGGATGCAAAAATTGAAACATCTGTGCTTTGCTGGAGGGTACGTCAAATAATGCAGCTGATATGGAAAACAGTATGAGAAAACCTAAAAAATATCAACATAAATTACCATATGACCCAGTAGTCCACTTCTGGGTACTTACACAAAAGAAGTTAAAGCCAAAAATAGAAGCCAGAGCCAACTTACCTACCCACTGTGTGTGGATCCAGGCCTCAGGTATGGGGCCTTCAGGCACGCACAGTTTACTGGTGCCTAGCATCACCCCGATTCCTCCCCACACCCGGTCCTGACCTACTCAGGTACTATGCAAGGATCCAGGCCTCAGGCATACACAGGACACCAGAACCCAGGACCTCACTGGAGCTAACTTACCCAGCCACTGTACATAGGTCCAGGCCTCAGGATGGGGGCCATAATGCACTCACAGAACACCAGTACCCAGGACCCCACCAGAGCTGACTCACCCAGCCCCTATGCACAAGTGCAGGCCTCAGGTTTGGGGCTTGCAGGCATGTGCAATTCACCTGCACTCAAGATCCCCACCTCCAACTTCCTAATCCACCCAGCTGCCACATGTAGCTGCCCAGCTGCAGTCCATACCTGCCAGTTCCAGATATATTGGGCCCACATCAGCCAAGGATTCTGGATCCTGTTTTGACATACAGGAGGCCCATTCTGACCCCTCTTAAGACACCAGGACCCAGCAATGCACCCAAGCTGGTACAGTTCTACAATCAAGTGTGCTACCTTGCACCCCCAACAGATTCCAGATTGATGCCCTGCACTCTAGATCCATAAGGGAAACTCAATTCAGAGTTCCAGAAGAAGATTATAAAAAATGAGGAATCAAAATAGAAAAGGTTCACCTCAAGCCCACAAATCCCCAACCAAGTAAAACACAGACAGGGAGTGGGATAAAAACCTAGAAATCATTATCAACAATCTGATTACTAAAAGGAACAATGAACTAAGAGAAGATTTAATGAAGGGACTAAATGAGAAAACTCAAGAGATGAAAAATTCTATTATCAAGGAAACAGACATACTGAAAAAGGAAGTAACTGAGCTAAAATTTTCAGTCAATCACATCAAAAGAAAGAAGCAAGAATTTAATAGTAGACTAACATCTATAGAAAACAGAACCTCAGCTCTGAAAGAAAGAACCTCTGACAATGAAGATAGGCTGAGTAAGCTTGAGTGCACAGATTACAAAAAAGAAAAAAAAAACTCATAGAACAGAGCAGAACTTTCAAAATGTCTGCAATGAAAACATAAAAAATAATCTAAGAGTAATTAGGATACAGGAAGAAACTGAAACACAAATGAATGGTATAAAAAACATTCTCAATGAAATAGTTAATGAAAAAAATTCCCAAATCAGCATCGAGTCAGAAATGCTCATCCAGGAAGCAAACAGGACACCAAAAGGCCTAATCAAATGAGAATTTCACCATGACATGTCACTTTCAAAATGTATAACAGAGAAATTAAGGAAACAATATCAAGAGCAGCAAGAGAAAAACAACAAAACATATTCAGAGGCAAACAAAGAAGGATCATCTCTGATTTTTCAGTCCAGACTCTAGAGAAAAGACTCCTGGAAGGAAATCTTTCAATGTCTGAATGACCACAACATGCAACCAAGAATACTATACCCAGCAAAACTCAGCTTCAAATTCGATGGAGAAATAAGAACATTTTATAATACGATCAAACTTGAAGCATTCATGAACAGAAAATGAGCATTACAAAGAATCTTCAAAGATAAAATCCAAATAGAAGAACAAGTAAACACTCCTCAAAACCCAGAAACAGAGGAAATTCAATGAAAGTGCACACTATAAAAAGATGACCTAGAAAGCGTAGAACTCACTAATAAAATACGACAAATATGAACCACAACCACATAACTATCCTAACACTGAATGTGAATGGACTCACCACACCAATAAAAGATACAAATTAGTGGATCAGATCAAAAAACAGAATTCAACAATATGCTGCATACAAGAGTCCCACCTTACAGCCAATGACATTCACATATTGAAGGTAAAAGAATGGGAAAACATCTTCTAGGCGTACAACCCAAGAAAACAAGCTGGAGCTGCAATACCTGTATCAGACAAACATAAATTAATAGAAGAGATAAAGAAGGCCTCTACATCTTAGAAAAGGGAACAATACAACAGAAAGACATAACAACAGTAAATACATACTCTCCAAACACCAATACACTCAAATATGTGGAAAATTAGTCCATGATAAAAAAAAAAAACTTGCAGACCTCAATATGATAATACTGGGAGATTTTGATACTCCTCTAACACCAATAGAAAAATAATCAAAAAAAAAAAAAAGAAAAGAAAAGAAAAACAATAAAGAGATCGCCAGTCTAAACAACTCCATAAATCAAATGGACTTAACGGATATCTATAGAATGTTCCACCCAAAATTGGCTGACTATACCTTCTTTTCTTAGCAGCGCATGGATCCTTCTCCAAAATAGATCATATTCTAGTTCACAAAGGAAATCTCAGCAAATATAAAAAAGTTAATACTATTCCATGTATCCTATCAGATCAAGATGCCATAACCTTAGCAATTAACAGCAAAAGTCATAACAGAAAACACACATATACATGGAGATTGAATAATACCATATTAAATGAAGAATGGATCCAAGAAGACATGAGAGCAGAAATTAAGAAATTCTTGAGAGAGAGAAAAAGAGAGAGTCCATTTTAATTAGTTTTTCACATTGTTCCAACACTTCATTGTGTACATGGTGCTGGGGTTTGAACTAACATCCTTGTGCATTCCAGGCAAGCACTGTATCCACTGAGTCACCACTCCAGCCCCTGAAAGCATTCTGAAGGGGAAAATTTATAGTCCTGAGTGCCTGCATTAAAAATCAGGAGAGATCCCAAATAAATAATCTTATGTTCCACCTCAAATCCCTACAAAGGGAAGAACAATCTAATCTCAAAGCCAGTAATAGGCAAGAAATAATCAAGATCAGAGTAGAGATCAAAAAAATTGAAAAAGTAAATAATAATAATAAAAAGAATTAATGAAACAAGAAGCTGGTTCTTTGAAAAACTAAATAAAATTGATTAACCCCTAGCCAATCTCACTAAAAGAAGGAGAGAAATGAAGCAAATCAACAAAATCACCAATGAAAAGGGAATGATTACTTCTGACCACAGAGAAATCCAATAGATATCAGAACCTATTTTGAAAAACTATACTCCTATGAATCAGATAATCTGGAAGGCATGGACAAATTTCTACACACATACAATATCCTCATATTGACAATATTGAAATCCTAAACATTCCAATAACAGGAACCAAAATCCATATAGCAATTAAAAGCCTTCCAAATAAGAGAATCCCAGGACCTAATAGATTCTGTGCTGAGTTTTACCACACCTTTGAGGACGCACTAACACCACTCCTTATTAAGCTATTCCAAGAACTTAAAAAGGAGGGAACTCTCCCAAACACTTTTTATGAGGCAACCATAACTCTGATACCAAAACCCAACAAAGACACATCAAAAAAAGAAAACTACAGACTAATATCCCTGATGAACATTGATGCAAAAATCCTTAATAACGTTCAAAAACACATTAAGAAGATAATTCATCAAGATCAAGCAAGCTTCATTCCAGGGTTGCAAGGCTGGTTCAACATACATAAATCAATAAATGTGATTCATCACTTAAACAGAATTAAAGACCATATAATCATCTCAATTGATGCAGAAAGGCCTTCAATAAAATTCAGCACCCATTTATGCTCACATCTCTAGAGATCTTATTGTAACATGGTAAAGGACATGTATGCTAAATAACAGTTAATATAATTCTAAATGGATAAAAGCTGAAAGCATTTCGACTAAACTCAGGAAAAAGACAAGGTTGCCCGCTCTCACCATTTTAATTCAATATAGTCCTCACAGCCCCCAACTGGAGCAATCAGGCAAGAGAAAGAAATCAAAGTGAGAAGAGTAGGAAGAGAGGAAGTCAAACTATTCCTTTTCACTGAAGACAAGATTCTATATCTGGAAGATCCAGAAAACTTCTTTAGCTTATCAACAGATTTAGAAAATTAGCAGGCTACAAGATCAACACCCATAAATCAATAGCATTCCTTTATGCTAATAATAATATGGCAGAAGAAGAAATCAGGAAAATGCTCCCATTCACAATGTCTTCAAAAAGAATAAAATACTGGGGAATTAATCTAACAAGGGAAGTAAAAGGCCTCTGCCTCTACAATGAAAATTCTCAATCACTGAAGATAGAAACTGAATAAGACCTAAGAAGATGGGAAGATGTTCCATGTTCTTGGTTAGGGAGAATTAATATAATTAAAATGGCCATTCTTCCAAAAGTACTATACCAATTCAGTGTAATCCCCTTCAAGATTCCAATGTCATTCTTTACAGAAAAATCAAATCTCAAATTCATTTGGAACAAGATACCAGAATAGACAAAACATTCCTAAGCAAGAAAGATGAAATAGGTGGTTTTTATTTACCAGACAGATCTAATATACCACAGAGCTGTAGTAACTAAAGCAGCATGGTACACAACAGTATAGGAACAGAGATCAATGGAATAGAATAGAAGACTGTAAGACAAACCCACAAATCTTTAAACATTTGATATTTGACAAAGGAGGCCAAAATATAACATGGAAGAGGGATAGCCTATTCAACAAATCATGCTGGATAAACTGGATAGCCATGTGCAGGAAGTAATAATTAGATCTTTTTTTCTCATCTTGCACAAAAATCAAATCAAAATGGATCAAGGAACTAGGAATTAAACTAGCTACCATACAACTGCAGGCAGAAAAATTAGAATCAACACTCCAGCCTATGGGAGTTGGCAATGAGTTCCTCAACAAGACTCCCAAAGAGAAAGAATGAAAGTAAGAATCAATGATTGGGATGTAATCAAATTAAAAAGTTTTTGCTCAGCCAAGGAATTGGTCAAAATTGTCAAGAGAGAACCTACAGAATGGGAGATAATCATGGGCTATGAGTCCACTGACAGGGGACTAATATCCAAAATTTGCAAAGAACTCAAAAGTATTGGATATCCAAAACACAAGTAACAATAAATGGGCCAAAGAACTAAATAGAAACTTCTGAACAGAGGAAATTGAGCAAGCCAATGAATACATGCAAAAGTGTTCTAAATTACCAGTAATCAGAGAAATGCAAATCTAAAACTACATTAAGATTTCACCTCACTCCAGTCAGACTGGCAAAGATGAAGAATACAAACAATAACAAATGCCAGAGAGGTTGTTGGGAGATAGGAACACTAGCACACTGTTGGTGGAACTGCAGATGGGTGCAGCCACTCTGGAAAGCAGTGAGGAGACATCTCCAAAAATTAAGGTTGGATCCACTGTACAAACCAGCTGTCCCTTTTCTGGGTATTTTCCCAGAGGAATTAAAATCATCACATTACAGTGACACAGCAAAATCAGTGTTTATAGCAGCTCAATTTATAATAGCTAAATTATGGAACTAATCCTGATGCCCCCCACTGGATGAACGGATCCAAACGCTCTGATGTGTATGTATACAATGGAGTTCTACTCAGCTATTAAAAACAATGATATTGGGCTGGAGCAGTGTCTCAGTATTTATGTGCTTGCCTGATATGCATGAGAAAGCATGTTTGAACCCCAGCACCACATATACAGTGAATTAATTGTTTGAGCAATGAAAGCCACATGAAAAGCTAAATAAAATTGAATCTCTCTTTCTCCCTCTCTCTTACTGTCCCTCTCTCTTTAAGATAAAGAAAAGAAAAGAAACAAAAATATTGCTGCCTTTGAAGGTAAATGGATGGCAATGGAAGAAATCATGTTAAGTGAAGTTAGCCAAACTCAGAGAGTCAAGGGTCAATGTTTTCCCTCATTTGTGGAAGCTAGAGCTAATCCCAGGTTTGGGTGAAAAGGTAGTCAAACTCATGTATTTGATCCATCAAGGGCATAGCAATACATTATCTGGGGGAACCACAGTCTTGTGGGAGGGAGGGAAGGGGGAGAGTTTGGGGAATGGAGAGGGAGGGAAGATAGGGAAGGATTTATAAAGACAAAATGTAGCATACTCTTGCCCCCCTCAGAAGTCAAAGTCAAATAATTCGTATGCAATCATTTAATTCAGGAAAATTCATAAACATGTATATACGTATACACATGCGCATATATACACAGAGGTTAACATATGGACATTTTTATCTGTTATGGGGTATAATGTGTGTAATATAGAAGAATCAAGAGACTTGGGGTGTGGGCAAGTGAGGTAATGTGAGGTAACCATGGTTTAGGATCAAAAGCATATCATATTGTTACTTTATATGCATTTATGATTGTACAACAACTCGACTCCTCAATAAATAAAAAAGCAAAAACTAGAGTAGATATTTGTACACCAATGTTCATAGTACTGTTATTTACAATACCAAAAGATAGAAATAACACAAAAGTTCATGGATGAATGGACAAAGAAAATAGAGTATATTCAAATAAGTTAATATTTTTCAGTCATAAAAAGGAATGAATACTGTATACATGTTAATGCAAATGGACCTTGAAAATATGCTATGTGAAGTTAGCCAAATATGTCTGATTTTACTTACATGAAGTACCTAAAATAATCAAATTCTCAGAGAGGGAAAGTAGAACAGTGAGATATTAGGACTGAGAGGAGGAGATAATGGGTAGTTAAAATGGATATAGTTTCTGGAAAGGACAATGGTGATCGTTGCACAATAGTGAAAATATGTACTTGAAGTTACTCAACTGCCCACGTAAAGCTGGCTAAAAGGATAAATTTTATATTATACATATTTTACCACAATTAAAATTATAATAATACAGAAAAATAAGGTAAGTTAGAGTAAATGATAAAAGAGAAGAAAATCTTTGAATTCTTTAAAATCTAAATATCTCTTTTTTGCCCTCAAACTTTCCTGATAGTTTAGTCAAGTATAGAATTCTACATGTAAATAGATTTTACTTAGAAATCTGAACACTTTGTCTTGAGAAATCTGACAGCAGCCTGACTGTCATTTCTCTTGAAAGCTCCCAGGAATTGGATATGTTCATAAGGTAAATCATACCTCCTGAAGGCCTGAAAAATTAAAGATGCCCTTTTATATTTTCAACAAAACAAAGTTTCAAACTTAACTTCCATGTATTTGATCTATTAATAAATTTAAAGATTGATTCTAGTATTTAAAAATGATTTACCCCATATCCTTCAGACCTGCGCAACTTGCTTACTGAATTAAGTCTCCCACACCTATTCCAAGAAAGGGTCTAATTCTTCTGTGTGTCGTTCTCTTAATGCCATGTTATAATTTGGAAATAGTGACCCAATACCTCCCAATCAAGCACTATAGATCCAAGTATAAAAAAGAGCCTGGAAAATCATGAAATTAATCATTAGCTATAAAGACAAAAATACTATTAGGACTGATTTTATCAGGGGAGACTGCTCAATACCTTTTGATATTAGAATTTTAATTAAAAGTGATATGCATTTCAATTTTTCATTTCCTTCACTTAAATGAGCAGACTACCAAGCCCAAAGCCTTAAACACAAACCAGAAATAATTAAACTATATAACAGGGCTAAAATTTTAACTGAACTCTTTCATATATGTCCTTATGTAAGTTCATTTTCAGGAACTGGTTATATTATCTTAGTTGAATTGTACACAATAGAGATTACAGCCCAGGCATCCATAGTTTACGTCTGTGTACAACACTGCTTTCATGTTATTTATTGTTACCATAAAATATAATCTTTTCTGCAACTAGAGCGTCAATGACGAATGTGGCTAAAATGATCAAGAAATACAAACAATATTAATCATCATTACTTGTTTCTTAATTCAGTTTGCAATTTTGTAGGCTGATTTCTGAATTGTATTGAATTATCTTTGCTCCTTAAAACCAGACAAGAATTGAGGCCTAATTACCTTCAAATCCAATATCACATCTGCATAGACAACTAGGGTGCCTCTCATCTGTTCTCATACCTGAACACACAAAACCAACTTTCCACATGGAGGCTTCATCCTGGCCATTCCGTTGTTGGTCTTTAGGGCTCAAAGCAAAATGTGGGCTTTTGTTTTGCAACATTCTATTGAATTTTCTGCCTGCTGGACTTAGTTTAACTTGATGTAATCCTATTACTTTTTTCCAGTAGTCGATGTTGTCTTACACATTTAGTAAACAGTTAAATTACATTATTTTTGCTTTATGGAATTTCAGCCTGCTTTTGAAATCTGGCAGCACTGAGACCAGAAAAAGAAGAAAAGGGCAAATAAAAGTTGATCCAGCCCATCTTACGGGGGTCACTGTCTTTACTACTATTATTTTCTTTGTAGCTGCAGCTCTCCTGTGAAATGAGAGTCAACTCCATCATTACTTAATTATTAAACCCCCATTCCACTGTAACCAAAGACCCGAATCTTATTTTGATTGTGTGTGTGCTAAGCTACAAACCATATGGTATATCTTATCAGATCTAATTGAAGTGATATCATAAACTATGAAAGAGAATACGTGCTATATTTTACATTCATGCAGTACTTCATGACTCATGAATTGTGTTTTACATATTTCATCTCACCTAATCCTCCAAAAAATTCCACAAGCAAGGAATTACTAGACCTATTTTATATATGAGGAAACAGAATGCAGGGAGGCAAAGGGATTGGCCTGAGATCACACAGCCATTCACTGTCAAGGCCAGGACATTAGGGTAGTCTTCTGAAACTAAGTCCATACCTTTGTAGATACCTTAGCCGTTTCCACACAGAACAGTGGGAGCAAAGGAAAAGGAGAGCAACACTTCACATAACCCTTTGTTCAAGTGTTTTAGCCTATCTTGTTTCTGTTTGAGAAAAATAGTATGGAGTTTGATAATCCCTTCCTTTCTAATTCCTTTGTCTTTTATAGTACTGGAGATTTAATCCAGGGGCACATTGCCACTGAACTTCATCCCCAGCCCTTTTCATTTTTTTAAGACAGAGTCTGAATGAATTACCAAGGCTGGCCTTGATCTTGCAATACTCCTGCCTTGGCCTCCCAAGTGGCTGGGATTATGCCTGCACTACCACATCCCGTTCCTTTCTGTTCTCTTACGTGTGCTTTTACTGTGGTGAGACTGAACAACTTCTTTTCTAAGAAGTGTTAAAAATTTAATTGTTGCAATAATTTGTGTTATCAGTTTGATTTCTGCCAAGTCCCCACTGTGAGTGAGCTATTTAGAGGGCACAGAGGAAAAGAACACATTTATTGATTGCCTCTGTAGATGATATCCTTACATATGCTATTTTAATTAATCCTCAAAACAATTTTTCAAAATGGATATATCTTCTTTTTTACAAACATGGAGCCTAAGATTTAGAGAAGCTGAATAAATTGCCCATTCTCACAGCAATGTTCTCAGAGTACATTGAGCTCTATAGATTGCAAGCCAAGTGGTTCTAAGTGTTTTCTCTACCAAAGTCCTCTTGGGATGTTGATTATCCAGAGAAACAGAGAATCTTTAGCACGGAATCTTTAGTAATTTTGAGATAGTATTATAATATGTGTTGACAGAGGCCATCTATTCTAAATACTGTCATTTTCTAAAATAAATGAGTAGCAGATAACGTACTATGGTTTAGGAGTGAACAACTCTTCCGCCTGTAGTAGTCAAGAAAAGCTTCAGGGAATAGGAAGATGATAAGTAGGACTTCTCAGAATTCTGATTGACAGAGAAGAGAAGCAAGGGTATTTCAAGATAAGCACATTGTTGTATTGAAAGTGCGTAACTGACAAAGCCCACATCTCTTTGAGGGATATAGACTACAGGAATGTATGTTGGGAACAAGGGTGGAAATGTCAGTAAGGTCAAATCATGGAAAAATTTGAACCTTGGTCTAACAGGTTGGGGGTTTATCCAACTAGCAACAGGAGATCATCCTTAAACCTGGGTGCTATGTTTTTAAACCACCCAGTACTGTTTTGGGAAGCAGAGATGGGGAGAGAGTTCCTATCACAGGGAGTTGTGCATAGAAGGTGAATTTAGAGATACTGCATGTGTGCAGGTGCATGTACAGGCACACACGTGTACATCTGCAGGCAAGTACAGGTTAGCAGACATAATGAAGACTAGTCAAGGCTGAGTAAGTTACTGAATATGGGAGAAGCAAGTGATGAGTAAAACAGGCTGCCGAACCTCTGATACTCAGCAAAAGAAAGAGCGATACCAGGTGACCAAGAGAAGGAACTTTCAGAGGAATTAATTTGAAGTGATGGTATAATTCCTGAGTGTCAAGACCCAATATATGTTTGGAAATGTAACACTAATTGAAATTATGAAGAAAATATGGCTTTGGAAATCATATGCATATAACTGAAGGTTCTAGAGGCTGTGGTGTTCACCAAGGGAGAAAAAAAGGGCAGGGACACTCGAGAAGAGAATGTGGTCGGCATTGCTCTTCTTGCTTTATTTTATCATTTCCACGCAACTTTCCAAGGGATAACCCAACTTGTGGTAGAAATTGATTACATATTTTTAGCTACTAAAACTGCAACTCTGTGATAGATATAAATTTGCTCATAAAGTATGATCATGTGAAGGAAACAGGGAAGGAATGTCAAAAAGGAATGCTGAAAATGGCTAAATCCACAAATTTCTTAAGGAAAAATGCCGTAACTTTATACAGAAATGTACTTTGAGGCAGTCAACTAAATTTTCACTTAGATGTAAGACTTATTAGAATTTTAATTCTTTACATCATAAATACTTCTGGGATCTAGCAATAAATATCCCTTTATTTAATAATGTTAATGTTTATTACCTGACAACTATATATTTTGAAAACATAGGCTGTATTCTGTCTACTTCATCCCACATTGGTAACATCATTCTGCCATTTTCACTAGATTGCTTCAAGTTTAGGTGGGAAAATGTTATATAAAATATTATCATTCATTGTTTAGGAATGAAATCTTGTTAGTGTGGGAATTGCCAGACATAGTATACCTTAAGAAAAGAGGTGATCCTTGCTGGTGCTGAAGGGGGATGAGGTAGCATATGTACACTTTATTTTCTAATACATAGGTTGAGATCCCAAAATATATAATGTGCCTTTTTATTATCTTATCCTTACATTGTAAATATTATCAGTAAAAATAGTTGAAGTTAATTTTTTTTCTTAAAAGTATGAAAAATATAATTCTGTACTATTAGCAAGTTGCCTTAAGTATTTGTTTCATTTTGCTTTGCTTTGCTTTGTTTTTAAAAGGTGCTTGCAATATCTGATGTCTGGAAGAGAACAATAGTTTAAGATAATTTTTTATTTCATGAAAGTTGATATTCTAAAACCAGAAGGATTAGGAGGTTGAAGTGCAGCTCCATTGGTCAGAATGAATGTTTAGCATGCACAAGGCCCTGGGTTCCATCTCCAGCATTACCTTCCCAACCTTCAAATAGAGGGTTCAGTTATCTTTAATAGTTCTGTTTTATTTTATTTAATATTCTGAATGCAATCTTATTGCTACATCCACTCATCCATCATCATTCTTTGGATGCTGTATTTCTATATTTCCTTTTCCTCTTCTTTCATTCTAGTAGAACATTTTTAATGTTCCTCTTCCAATTTTCCTGTTCAATTGTTGGTGTTATTCTTTTCCAGTTCCTTCTAATCTGGCCACATTTTTCTGGTAATAAAGTGCATAGAATCAAGTGTAATTTTCCAGGTCAAATTTTAGCAGAGCTATTTAAATGTCAATTGTCACAATTTTCAAATGAGGATTCCAGGAGTACTTTATAGCTCTGCAAGCCAAAGAATAATCTTGTCTGTGGGCACTCAAACATCATGCTTCAGGGAATAAACTGGAGAGTTTGTAAAGAGATAGAAGTGTTCCTTCCTTCTTCAGCCTTGGCTATTTAACTAATTCAATTACCCCTCTCTGATTTTTTTTGTTAATTTTCTATGCATTTGTTTTCCAGTTCTGTAACTATTGGTAATTGCCACAGGCAATATAAAAAATTACATAAGCCAATAACCTGGCACTGTATTGAAAGTCTTATGCCTGGAAACTCTCTTGAGCTTGTAACTCTTAACAGGTGAATTTCATTTAGTGTTTTATATAGAAACACATTCATCTCCAAACAATATTTTCACAATATCCTATATGGTGCCCTTCAAATTTTTAAATAAATTTTGTGCAAATGCTAAACTTTAAAGATATATCATAGATATATAGTGTTAGAAATATTTCAGATTAATTTTCTATGGCACTCACTTGCCCATGTGGCAGAAAAGAATATGATAGGATGAGCCATGGCTATCTAGAGTCAGGAAGATCTGCTTCCTAAATGAAACAAATCTCTCCATCAACACAGTACTCTGAAAGGATTGATTACTCGGGCAGTTTGGGGACTTCTTGGATAGCAGGAGTATAAAGGCAAATTAAATTGCCTTCACATTAATTAGACTTGTTTAACAGGCTGACTTTCCATGTTTGATTCTCCTCTCCCATATCTGATTATAAGCAATGTGATGAGCTAAAATGAAATATGACAAATACTAAAATCTAGGTGGTCTTATTTAGCTGTACATAGAGTAAAAGTGGTAAGGGGGTTAAGAAGTAGTCACTTACAGGCCTTATTTAAAATTCTTTTTTCATTTCTGTATTGTAAATGCTAATCAAAATAACTTGTTCTTGTATTCTAAAATATATACTTGTATTTGTTGAGACAATCAGGAAGTCTGTCCCATTCATAATTGCCTCAAAAAGAATGAAATACTTGGGCATCAATCTAACAAAGGATTTAACAGACCTCTACAATGAAAACTATTGAACATTAAAAAATGAAATTGCAGAAGACCTGAATAGATGGAAAAACAATCCATGTTCTTGATTAGGCAGAATTAATATAATCAAAATGGCTATTCTACTGAAAGCCCATACAGATTCAACACAATCCCCATCAAGATATCAATGACATTCTTCACAGATATAGGAAAAGCAATTCTCAAATTCATATGGAATAACAAAAGGCCCAGAATAGCCAAAACATTACTAACCAAGAAAGAAGAAGCAGGAGGTGTCATAATTCCTGACCTGAAATTACACTATAGAGCTATAGTAACAAAAACAGTGTGGTATCAAAATAGAAATGAAGACCAATGGAATAGAATAGAAGAAACCGAGACAAACCCTCAAATCTTTAACTATCTGATATTTGATAAAAGGGGCAAAAGCACAGTGTGGAAGTAGGACAGCTTGTTCAACAAAGGGTGCTGGACAAACTGGACAGCCATATGCAAACAACTGAAATTGGGTCCTTACTTCTCACCCTGCACAAGAATCAAATCAAAATGGTTCAAAGATCTGGAAATTAAACCAGCAACTATACAATTGCTTGAAGAAAAAATAGGATCAACACGACACAAAATAAGGGTTGGCACTGCCTTCCTTAACAAGACTTCCATAGCGCAAGCATAAAGCCAAGAATAAATGAATGGGATGCTATTAAACTGAAAAGTTTCTGCACAGCTAATGAGTTAATCAAGAATGTTAAGAGAGAATCCACAGAATGGGAGAAAATCTTTGCCCTCTCGGACAGAGGGCTAATATCCAGAAAATACAAAGAACTCAAAAAACTGAACACCACACCCACAAATAATCCAATCAATAAATGGGCTAGAGAACTAAATACAAATTTCCCAATGGAGAAAGTCCAAAAAGATCATTAATATATGAGAAAATGGCTTTATATCACTAGCAATCAGAAAAATGCAAATCAAACTTCACTGAGATTCCACCTCACTTCTGTTAGAGTGGCAAAAATGAAGAATATAAACAGTGACAGATGCTAGAGGGGTTGTGGGAAGAGAGGAACACTGTCACACTGTTGGTAGAACCACAAGCTTGTACAGCCACTCTGGAAAGCATTGTGGAGACTCCTCAAAAAACTAGGGCTTGAACCACTTATGACCCAACTATCCCACTCCTGGGTATTTTCCCAAAAGAGTTAGAATTGGCATATTACAGAAATACAGCTTTATCATTGTTTATAGCAGCTCAATTTACTATAGCTACCTAAACTCTAGAAACAACCCAGATGCTCCTCATTGGACGAGTGGATTAAAAAACTGGTACATATATACAATGGAATTCTACTCTGCTATTAGGGAGAACGATATCATGGTATTTTCAGCCAAATAAATGGAGATAAAAAAATTATGCTGAGAGAAATATCCCAAACTCAGAGACTCAAGGGCCAGTATGTTCTCTCATATGTGGAAGCTAGAATACAACCAGAAAAAGACTGAAAGTAGGTTAAGCTAATAAAAACCTCAACATGGGTAAATTTTTACACGAACAGGGGGAACCTTGCCTATGATGCTGGGGGAAGAAGGGAGGGGAGCAGAGAGGGGGCATGGGAATAAGTGGGATATCAAGGCAGCTGGAGGGAGGGAGTAGGGGAGTTATCAACCAGTGGGGAACCTTTGACTTCCATGAGAAGCCCAACTAACATGGCGGTAAAGTAGGGGAAACATGGGATTGGGGAGGAACCCAAATCAGGGAGATCATGAACTGGCATCAGCCTTGGCTTGCTCTGCCATTATGTTTGTGATCATGATTATGTGGCAATGATTCCCTCCTATATGTATGACTATATTGAACAAATACAAAAACTGGATTATTATTTACTTATTTATTGTTTAAGATAGAAGCAAAGAGAGGGAAAATCAATTTTTATTTATAATTTCATCTGGTTTTTCTTTCTCTGACACTTAGTTGTATATGTGGTGCTGGAGTTTGAACCAGGTGTTTGTGCATGCCAGGCAAGTGCTTTAACTACTGAGCCACCACTCCAGCCCAGAACTAGATTATTAAATAGAACCAAATACCTAAAATATACATTGACAATGTCTTACTTGGAGTAATATATAATATACATGACAATAATATGTATACTATGGAGTAAATTATTGAATGAGGAGCATAAGGAACATATATATTAATTCCATAAACTGACAATGATAATGGTAATTAAGCAACCTAAAGAGTGGCTTATTGAAAAAAACCATTCATCTCTATAGTATATTTTAGGTAAAATGTGCTTATATTTGAGTTTGTATGGCTTGTGTACATGCTTATCAATTTTTAGTAAAGATTATTCACATCCATTTATTGTTAATATTAAGTGCTTTTTAATAATTACTCTATTGTTATTGACATAATTTTAGTGAGCATACAATGCTATAAAAACTGATTTTATATTAATATAATAAGTATATTTTATTTAGGCAAAACATTGAACATAAGTTTCATGGCGGGAAATGATAATTGTGAGACCAGAGATCCTGAGAGTGATCAATATTTCTACTTGATACTGCAAAGAAGGTTCCAAAGGTATGAGTGCTGACTACAAGGAGGACTGAGAAATATGGCAGCATTACTCCTTCATCATTCTGAGAATTAATGGCCCCTTTGGAAGCAGATTTCTGTTGAACATATTGTCAGCTCAGGTTTTATTCTCAGAAAGAAACAAAGGCACTGTTAAGAGTATCTGCCACAATTTAAGCCCAATTGCTGTGTTGAGTCCTTTGTCCACATGAAATTTTCTCCGAAAAGAATGAGTAACTAATTTAATCATGCTTGTCATGGCTCTGATCTTGGCTTTTCACGGACAAGTTCCTTGCATGGCCAGAGGGGACATATTATATCATTAAATCCACTTTTTGTTGATAATGATGTGAAATCTGGGACAGAAAAAAATGCCCTTGCATTTGCAAAGCAGTTCCTTCTCTTATGACCCTGGGCACATCCTCTTCTGTTGGGGATTTTTCCATTCCCTTTTTGTTTTAATCAGAGAAAGTGCTTTAAGTTAGCTTTTATCAAAGAGCCCCAGATCCACCATGCTGATGGTATGTTCATTATCTGGAGCTGGTTATCTGGACTTCCGTGGACCATGTCACACAGGTACCTTCCCATTGTAAGCCTAAAAGGCTTCAGGTTAGTCCATGACAGCATGCCTCATCCCCAAAGTGCCCAACCTTGCAGGATCAAATTTGCAGATGAAAGACATGCAGATGACTGGTGAGCCATCACATCAGTATCAACCTAAGGATTAGAAAAGAAAGAGCACATTACCTGCCTCCATCCACCTTTAGGACTAGCAAGGATCACCTCTTGTCTTGAGGTAGACTCTGTCTGGCAACTCCCACATTAATCTTAAGTAGATTTCATTCCTAAAAAATGAAAGATAATATTTTCTACAACATTTTCCCACATGAATTTGAGGCAATCTAGTGAAACTGGCAGAAAGATGTTACCAACGTGGGGTGAAGTAGGCAGAACATAGCCTAACGTTTAAGGATACACTGTATTAGGTCAAATTCCAGTTCTTCCATTTAACATATGATCTTTGGCTAGAAATTTAAATTCTCTCAGTTGGGTTACCTCCATTTTTAACTAAATAATAATAATAATAATAATAGCATGTAACTTAATGAGCTATCATAAGGATTAACTGATGACATCTGTAACCAATACTTGTAAAGAATTTAGCCTAATGTTTGACATATATTAAGGACTTGGTAAAATATACTTGTTACAACACAGCACAAATGCAAAACCAAAATAAGGAATCCATTCCTAGCTCCACCATGCTCCAAATTAACATATTAAAATTTTAGATTCTAAGGGGTATGTTTTTAAAATTTCTGATTCCCTGGTCCCAGAAATGCCTCACCCTAAACCTCCCAATTTCTAAGACCAAGTCAGCCTGCTTAGGTACTAATGATATCTGGAAGTAGGTCTAAGAGTAAATTCAAAGGCAGTACTTATATTCATGCTATTACATGGCAGGAAAATCCTGTGTTCAAGCATCTGGCATTTTTCAAAAAGTTCATGCTCAGAACAAAAACTGTTTTAAAAAATACAAATACAGTCAGTCTGGAGCTTAT
Organism: Aplodontia rufa; assembly: GCA_004027875.1. Taxonomy (NCBI): domain Eukaryota; kingdom Metazoa; phylum Chordata; class Mammalia; order Rodentia; family Aplodontiidae; genus Aplodontia; species Aplodontia rufa. Next base: position 126,198 of record PVKS010001297.1, read on the forward strand.
CTCTAGCTTTAAATCTTCAAAGGACAGCCAAATCTGTCTCAACTAAATCCAAAAGAATCAATGAGATAGTACTTATCTCCTCAATGAAGAACACACAGACGGTTCATTTATTTTTCAAGCCTTCACTGCAATGTGTGAGTGTAGGATTTTAGTGGCTGCTAAGATTCTGTGAATTTCTCAGAATGCCCAGGCTTTCCTACATTTTTATTTAGAAGAGGAAAATGAAGGCACATTTGGGCCAAAAATATGGTAAATTCTGATTATCCTTCAGTGGTTTCTTTCTTATATCACAATAAAAACCATAGTGGCATTTGCTCTTATTTTCTTGGGGGGGGAGGGACAGTCACAACATATTTACAAATAGTTTAATGCAAAGTGTGGGGTTGGAGTGCTGGCTCAGCGGTACAGTGCTTGCCTGGCATGCGCAAGAACCCAGGCTCAAACCCCAGCACCACGTACACAACTGTGTTTTTGAAAAACAAAATCCATATGAAATTGATTCTTTCTCCTCTCTCCTCTCTCTCACTCTCCATCTTAAAAAAACAATGCAAAGTGTATCCTCTTATATTGATGTTTGAGAAAGATTAGTATTCATTAATCTTTTGATATAACCATATTATACCAAGTCAAACAAAGCCTACCTCCCAACTCAGAGGTAACTCCTGTAACTAGTTAATATATATCCTTTCAGAATGCACACACAAACACACTCACACACATTTACATATATGTTTGTATGTTTTCCCTTTAATGGTGTTCACATCATTATTAAATATTCTTCTTTTGGAATTCAATTTTTATTTGATTTTCCTCAATGTCATATACTTTATTCCATTTGACTTTTTTAAAAATCACAACAAATTCTCTTTCATCTCTAAAACTTACAAATTATTACCCTTATGCTTTTAACATTTTAAAAACATTCATCCTCAGCCTTAACTATTTTATTTGTATATATACTGACTCTCTGTGTACATCAATTTGCTCATGCAAACTTCAACTTGATAAAGTCAGCCAGTAATGATACAGTACAGATTATACTAAATGTTTATGTCAAATACTACATTCAACAACAAAAAATCAAGAACCTATTATGCTTTATATTTTGTGTATTCATATGTATTCCTATACACCAACATTGTAATGTATAAGGAAAAGCATTTTTGTTTAAATTGCATCTACTTATATGCATGAGGGTATTTCAGGTTAAACTTGTATTGCAGTTATTTGTCTTACCAAGTTTTATAAGGAAAACATTTTGACATACTAAACAGACATTTCTCCTCTTTGATATGATTTCATCATATTGCAAAATAAATCTGGGAAATTGAAATACAAGCACAAGGAACATTTCTATAAATCTCAATAAAGGTTAAAAAAGATGATGAGTTAAGGAGCAATATGAAAACATGCCTCACTTTTCAGCTATATCATTTAAATTTTCCTTTGGAGAATCAATGAAGAAAATCCAAATGGTCTACAGTGAGGATATGGACGGAGCTGCATGATGATAATGAACACAAGTATCTACTGCCATTTGGAATCCAAGCTGTGCATATGGAGAACCCAGCTATTTCAAACAATCTGTGTACAATGGGTTGTTCTCTAGAATCCATTTGGACCATGAGTAACTTAGTAAGCAAAATTAGATTTTTCCCTCCAGAGATTTTTTTCCTTATCATGGCAGGCTCACAGACACGACTCAGGCTTGGTGGATGACTTACTCCTAGCCCCTTGCCTTCCACAAATGGATAGGAGATGGCAGCATTATATTTTATCCAACAGATACTTTACTCTCTTAACTAATGAACACTTGTATAGTAGGCATAGGTTCATATTTCTCAAATGTAATGGAAATTTAAGGTAAAAAAATTTAAACAATACTTCTCAAATATTTAAATTTCTACCAAGGTGATCAGTACTCTTGATGTAGGGCTGAAAAAGTAAGGGGATTTTTACCATGCCTAAATTTATGAAAGATCATTATGCCATTTAAGTTCAGGCACAATCAAACTAAATTCTAAGATGTCTTTCTAGACTTAAGCTATTTTATAAATTCTGTTCAATTAACAAATATCCAGTGCTTGACAAGAGCTGCAAAATAAATGTTATTGGATGAATAGGCATCTCTGAATCCACATGTATGGGGATAGATGTAATGAAAGCAAACAATAAAGGGATGTGGAATCAGCCCTGAAGGGACCTATAATTTAAAATGGTAGATATGTACATAGGAAGTACATATATGCTATAAAAAGTAGAACGTGACTGATGTCTTTTAAGAGAACTGACACACTATGTGTTGGATGTTGCTGCTGGTGGGTCTTGGAAGGGCTGTGATGATTTGGACCTGGGACTAGAAAGCAAAATCCCAAAAGGAAACACATGTGTGCAGTGGCACAGAGGTGTGCAGATGCTGTTTGGTAGGGAATGAAAGGGCAGAGAACATTTGTGAATAGGGAAATTATCTTCAGGGTTGTGCTCGGGGTGGTCATCTGCAAGAGAGTATGTAAACTGAGAGGATGGAAAGACTGGAGGTTAAGAGAATGGACTTCCTGCAGGTCCCTGCAAGTGCACAGCAGAAGCCTGGCAACTGGCTAGGATTGTAGCAAATTTTGGAAAACTGGGTGATCTCTTTCTAGTGTTTATACTTGAGCCGGCCAGAGAAGAGCAGAGGGCCAGGGCAGGTTCTTGTTGGAGAATGATGGAGTCAGAAGGGTCAATTCCCATACTAAACCAACCTCTGACACCTCAACAAGACCACTAAACACAAGGTAAGGTCTATGGGGAGGCAGGAAGTTCAGGCGCAAGTTGGAGGAGAACATCCCAGTGCAGATCATAGCTGAAACAAAAACAAAGATTAAATGGGATATACTTAAAACAGTGTATCTGAAATTTCTTCAATTGCCATCTTTGTTTATCTAAAGGAATTCAGGAATATTAGCTTTAAATATATTCTCGTGGCCTGCATTCTTTTTGAAAGGGTGTTTAAAGCTAGTTGTTTTCCTGAAACTCCTGTAACTATGCAGGCTGTCTTTATTTCCACCTGTCAAGAACACCTGGGTTAGGAACTTGTAGGGTCCCTTGATACTGCTCTAGTCTTTATAGCGCGCTGAGGGTGGGGAAGGGTCTGGGTGTCCATCCTGCACCTTCACTAAGGAAGAACTTGGCATAGTTTCTCAGCTGGTAAGTAGATGGTCAAAGCAAGCAAGCCCGGGTATGTAGAGCGCCCCCGTGGGAAGCAAGAGTTAAAACTACCACCGACCCGGCTTTACTCTCAAACCCAGGAAAATGGGATTGCACGGGGCTGGTGATGGTCCCCAAGTTGAGCTGGAGGTGCCTGACTTTTCAGATCTTATCTGCACGCTTCATTTTCCCCGCAGCTCCTTTTCCGGGAAAATACTCGTGGTCCTATCATTTGGGAGTCTTGGCCTTGCCCCATTTCGTTGATGTTGAGCAGCAAGCTCAGGGTTTGTTAGGGGTCGGGCGGGGCAGAGCCCCGCAACTGGAAGCAGAAGGGCCGGAGTGGGGGGAATCCCGCGAAGCTGCCGAAGCGCGACTCGACGGGGCATCCCGGGGTTTTCCCGGCTGCCACGCTCACAGGCTGCCGCCGAGCTGTGGACCTTCTGGCTCCGACAGGCTGGGTGGAAGCCGCAGAGCGAAGCAGGTGGGTGTGGAGGCCGGCCCAGGTCGCACAGAGAGGCAGGCGAGCGCGAGCAAAGGGAGGTGCCCGCCGAGGTGTGGGCGGTGCCCACTCGCCCGCGCCCCGGCCGCGCCCTGGGCTTGGGGGCGCTGTCCCTCGCAGAGCGCACAGCTCGGGCTCCTTGAGGCCAAGCCTCGGCGTCCCCAAAGGTGCCCCTCCAACCTAGCCACCCTGCCCCGCTGCCCACCTCGAGAGCCGCGAACGCCAAGGAGAAGGTGGAGGAGAGAACGGGGTGGCAGAGAAAGCGGATGAGGCAGTGGCGGCCGCTCCAGCACGCGGGTGCGCGGAGCGCGGGAGGCGGAGCGGGAGGCTAAGGTGGCCGCGGGCGAGCGAGTGTGCGCGCCGGGCTGGCGAGCTGCGGGGCGGGGGACCGGCGCCCCCGAGCGCCCCGCCTCGCCTCCCGCGCGCAGCCTCTCCCAGCTCCTGCACAGACACACACCCACCAAGCACCCACCACCCGCCGCCCCCGCCGGCCGCCGCCGCCGCTCCTCGGCCAGCCGGAGCGAGCGGCAACTCCCGGGCTGGCGCGACTCGCCTTTCCGGCTCCTTCCGCGCGGCGAGCGCAGCCCCGCTCGATTTTTCATTCTCCCTTCCAGCCCGCTCCTGTCTGGGCGGCGGCGGCGGCAGGGGGATGGGGGCCCCGTGCGGGGAAGGGGGTGAAGATCGATGAAGATTATTGTTCTTTTTAAGGATGCCTTAGCTTCCTCCCGCCGCCTCTCCTTTGAGCCTTGCTACTAGAGACTGAGCCAGAGTCAGGGATGTAAAGACAGGGGGAAAACCGCCAGGAGCTCCAGCCAGCCGGGGAGACCCTCCTCTCCGTGGAGGGGAGGGGGATTTCCAGCGACAGATCATTGGCGAAGGGGACCGTCGCTGGGAGAGGAGCCCCGGAGGGAGCGGGGAATCCCACAGCCCTCTGTGGCGCCCGAGCCCGTGCCGCCTGCTGAGCGGGGTCTGTGGGAGCTAGGTAAGTGGCGGGGGCATTGCTGCTCCCCGAAGGGGTCTTCCTTTAAGAATGAATCATCGCTGCAGCCTAGCCAGACTTGAGTTGCTAAAGGAATTGGAAACTGCCATATGGCGCCGAGTGGACTTACACACAAAGCTGACTTAGCCCTGACAGGGTTATTAATGTAAGGCTCCTTCGCGGTGGGGAAGGCACGCAAGTGTTAGCCCCTGGAAAGCTTCCTAGCAGCCTGACTGGGAAGGGATGAGAAATGTTATTTCTAGGAGATGAGCTCTCTTGTTGCCTTCTGTTCATTTGTTGGTAAATGCCACACTCACATGCACACACTTGTGGGACCGGATTTAGGGAGTGTGGTGTCTCTGGTGTATGAACAGTCCTCGGAACAAGAGATATGCATGCATTTTATTCCTCAAGCCGTGCGCGGTCTCTATTCTGTAGCACGATTCCTGAGAGGGAGAGCAGGTCTCTAAGGAAGGAGCTTCATGGCTGTTTCCAACACAGTCTGCTAGGGGACTTGGGAATACAGTTGCCCTGAATGGCACCAAAAGACACCAACCATTTGCCTCATCATTTGCTGCCAGTGCATAATGACCTTTTTTCAAGATAGTATGCTGCCATCCATTTTCTCAAATTATGAGCATTTGTGTGTGTCCATTCATAAAACTGTCAGTGTGCAGTATGCACAAACATGCCATTTAGATGGCATTCATTACTGCACAAGTGTTTTAACAATAAATAATAATAAATACAAGATTACACCGGAATAGTTTAGTTGTGCAGAAGTGCCCTGGGTTCATTTATTTCATGCAGGTTCAACATCCCTTCTAATCAAGTTATGCAATAATGCCAATATTTTAAATAGCATTTCACATTTCTATTTTTTCACTGATTGGGTTTTGAATTTTGTAGGGAATCTGATACTATTAAGCCCAGGTCAAAGGAAAAGTAACCATTTTATTGTTATTGTTTTAAATGTGTGGTATTGTATATGACAGAGTTCACTTGTTTATTTACCAATCAATAAACGTCAATCAAAATGTTACATTTCGCAGGACAAGCAAAAGATTTCTGTCAAAGAGCTAAAGTCTCGCTTGTCTGTGTTGAATAACTTTCAGGAAAGATTTTGAAAAGGGGGTAGCATTTTACATATATATATATATATATATATATATATATATATGATAAAGTTTTAAGTAGTTCACTTTTTAGGGGTTGTTTATGTGGGTAGGTGTGTGGTTGAATGCATGTATGTGTGTGTGTGTAGTGATAAATACACTTGTCCAAAGCTTAACTTGTAATACATAAATTAAACCTGTACACATCTAGGTTAGAGGGTACTTTGTTCTAAAGTTAACCAAAACTTAAACAGTTTAGTAATTTGCACACTATGCACGTGTGTGTGCATTTAATTGCTGCTTGAAGTGTTTTTACCGTAAGACATGAAAAAAGCGCTTACTTGTGTGGCAACAAAGACTTTCTGAGAATATTGAACGTTAATGAATAAACAACTCCACCCCACTGAATGAGAAGTATACTCAGCACCTGAAAGAAGTAATATGTTCCCACAAAACAAATTCTGTAATCCCCTCCCTCATTGGGTTGCTCTGGGTTCAGACACGTTGTTTATCACAAGTAGAATTCTATCTAATGCACTCTTCTCCCTTCTCTGGCAGTAGTCAGACTTTTGGAGAAAGGAATGAATCACTTGGCAGTTCTCTTTGCTTGCTTCCTCCTGTAACCTTCACCTTTCCCTCCCCATGTTACTGTTCCCAAACATTCCTCGCCACAAACCCACACACACTGACTCCAGAAAATGTACAGCCTGCCATGTCAAGCATTCGTCCATCACATCACGTTTTCCTATTGCCTCTTTTCTTTCTCTTATATTTCTAAAGAGAATTGATCTGTGCATCAGTTGAAACTGTTTCCAAATTGTGTTCTCCAAATCTCATAGTTCATTTTTAAGCATACATGTTTATTGACTATTCAGATGAGATTAGCAGAAATTATTACCTTATCCAATGCTTTCTGCTAGGCTTTTCAAACTTCCTTGCTGATGCCATGGGGCAATTGTGAACATCAGCCTGCCCTTTTAATTTTCAGTTTGGTGATAAAAATGAGCCTGCTAGAAAAAAAAAAAGAAATGGCTGGATACGGCTTCAGTCACATTTCTTGGTAACTTTAAAGCATATCTGGCCAGATTTTTGAAACACCTGCTTTCATGTATAACTCCATTGATAAATGCATAAGAAAGTCCATGGAGCAATGAAAAAATATTTTTTCTTGAATGTGTATGTGGAACTCTGAAATGATATTCTAAAGATACAAGTATACATATATATGTATTATGAAAATGGATCAAATTTCTGGTAAAATGTAAGAAACCTGTAAGATATTCCCCTTAATGCATTTTTAATTAGTTCCTTTGAAATTTGCTATATCTCAGAGACTAATTACTAAGGAAAATCCTTGAAGTTGATAGGAAAATTCTTCATGAGCATTTTAAGACAAACATATAATGTTAAGATATTCTATTTATTTCTGAATGTAATATTATTTGAGATTTGTTTATATTCATCATGTGGAATTTGCATACAAGTGTGATGTCCACTATTTCCACAAGGCCTTCAGAGGGGTGGAGAGTATAAATGTGTTATATATGAGATTTTTTTTTTAAGTTCAGAATTTTTTTAAGGTACGACTTCTTGGCCTTATTACTCCCAACATGATAAACTTTACAGAGCGCAGGAGTCTTAAATTGTGCAGTCACATATTATGAGTATCTTCATAGTCTAGATCTACGGCCCATTCTTTTTTTTATTGCTTATTTCCTTCCCATGCTTCTTAGATATATATTCCCCCAAGTTCTTTTCAGCAAATGCAGTTTGTGAGGCAGGATATCCAAAGTGTGTGAGACCAGTGGTCTCCTAGCCTGTGTAAGCCAAACCTTCCCTCCTTAAAAGTGCCCATTGCCACAGGTTGAATTCTACCTATCTTTACCATCTCATTTAATGTCATGGAGCCACTCATTAACTCATTCATTAATTCATTTACTACGTATTAAACATGTATAAAGAGAAGAGTGCTGGACTAGAAAGTAACACATGGAAAAGGCATAGAAGACAGTACCTGTCCTCAAGGAATTTTTTTATAATGTAGAAAGTCCAAAAAGAAAAAAAAACTTTAATTGCTAATTGAAGAATTACTCACTTAAGCCAGGTACTGTTTTAAGCATTTTGCAAATGTCAGTGTTATCATATTCACAGCCTATGTGGAAGCTATCACAATTATATAGACATGAAAACTAATGCTCGAAGACTTCTTAACTTGCGTAAAGTCACATAGGAAGTAAATGGTAAAGCCCGGCTTGGTGTTCTGGCACTGCTTGAACGTGTATGATCTTAGGAAATAATAAGAACCATGCTCTCAAGAACAAGAAAAGATGCTTGCAGTGCCCTGAATTATTTGGAGCCGTATCTTACCCACTAAGGAATGGCATGGATGTTATAAGGGAAAGGCCAAAAGTAGGGCATTTCTGAAGCAGGAGAAAATTGCTAAGTTTTAAACATGAATTTGAAATAAGCTAATTTAGTTAGAGGCCAATTTTTAAAATGTGATTGCGATTGGAACAGAATGCTATCCCATTAGAAATTATTATCCTTCCAGTGACTGCAAAGAGAGTGAGGCTAGCTGATATAGATGATCTGACTAGTAAATTTCTAATGCCTAATTTCTCATTAAATTTCTAAATTTCTTATTGGTAAATTTCCAATGATAGCTTATTTTTATGTCTAGATTTTTTAGGTTTTGTGAATTTTTTTGAATAAAAAGTAGTATTGCAAGTATTTTCAGAATTGTGTATTTATTCACATTTTCGAAGAAAAATTATTAGATTCAGAATAAAATTTTCTTTTATCCATATCCACATTTTTTTTACTCTGGTAAAATGTAATCCCAGTATTGTAATGGAAATTGAATATAGTGACTTAACAGATTTACCTTCTAAAAAAAAGAGGAAAAAAAATAGATTCACCTTCTAGTATATTTTTCAATGTATTTATTTTATTAAGGGGCAGACAACTATAATACAATCTTAAAAGCATAAATCAAATCATTTTGAAATTTTCATCAAGAAAATTTTTCGTAATGTTTTAAGTTCTTTCTAAATAGCCATTGTATCTTTGTATGTGAAAAAACCATCTACATTAAAGTTAAAAGATAATCTGATCAAACATTGCCTGCAGGATGTGATTGAATCAAATATTTAGGTACATCTTCAGGACTAGTTGACATTTTGATTTTTTGCGCACAGGTATTAGGTCACATAGGCTAAATAGCATTGTATAGCCAGCTTTTAACCTACAATTGGCTCATGTAAAAGTTCACTTTAAAATTTGCATATATTTCTTCATTTAAAAAGTACTCTAAACAATGTTTAGTTCCTCAGACCAATCTTCCAAAGCCCTTTTACTCAAAGATATAACTGAAGTACCATTAGTACTAAAAAAAACTGACTATTATTTCTATATTACTGGGGAATCATTTGATTTAAATACTGTTTATTGATGTCTCTGTGTAAGGCTCTTTGGGGATACAGAGGGAGATGCAGTACTGTCTAGGCCCACAAGGAGGAGAGAAAATGGTGAGAATTATAGACCAGTGACATTAAGCAGAATGAGGAAAGCAGTATAAGATTGGTATAGGCAAAGCGTTGAATAATTGATTCAGAGTTCTAACCCAGGAGCCAGGAACTGCGTATCCCCTAAGGATTCTCATTTGGTATTTAAACCCAAAGGTGTCTTTGAGCTCCTCCTCTGTGCCAAGCCTTAAGCTAGTTGTTAGGGGCATAAATATGAATAAGACATCATGCACTCACAGCCTATAGGTATAGACAAATAAATCCTGATAGAATAGTATAAATGTTATTGGTGGGTTGGCATGGCAGTACAACTGAATAGTTTTATAACAGAAGGATCCCAAAAGTAAGAAAATATAGTTGTTTGGAGTTCAACACAATTATGTACTCAGACCCACTGTCCCCTTTTTATAAGCAGAATTTTGGAACATCCCTCTTGCTTTTCTGAAATGATATTTATAGATAATAGAACCTATCTACATGTATTATATTTTAAAAAGAAATACAAATTCCCCAACTGAGTTAGGAAGGAAATAAAGGAAAACGCAACCATAGAGAAGACAATAGGTGTATTAGTATATATAAGCTCAGCTAGAACAATACTAGAAAGATGTAATAAAATAGATGGTTATTCCCGAAAAATGTGTAAGTTTTGATGAGAAGATAATTTGGGTTATGAGAAGATAAAAAATAAGTTTGGATAAGAAAATAAGGTTCTATTCAGTATTTGTGACACTTTGTATATTTGGTATTTTAAGTAAAAGTGAAATAAATATATTCATTGACTGTGACAGCTACAATTGCAAACAGATGTGGGTGTGCTGTAGTAAAGAATCAGTTAACACGAGCATCATCGTACTTTCCAAAATGGTTAACAAATCTTGGTGACGTTCTAAATATGGTAGTTACATTCCTAAAAAAAAAAAATTCTGTATAAAAGTATGTTGTGTACAGTAAGGTTTAGATCTATTCACAGGTTATAGTAAGCAAGTTTTTCATGTAGGTGGGTGGGTGTCTGATGTTACGGGGGACACAGAATTTATATAAACATGGCAGGGCTTTTTTTGCATTCCTGGACCTTGTCCTCCAAATACTTCACAACCTTAGAAAACTCAAAGGGGACTATATTAATCCCATTCAGCAACACTGATTATGGGATTAGGACTATATTTCTCTCATTGAAAGAAGCCAATCCAGTTGTAATGCATGATTGGCTGATTTGAAAATGCAGGGCTCCCTTAAGTAAAAAGGTAAGGTTAGTGGCTGACTAAATAACTAAACAATAATAAAATCGAACCACAGATTGCTAAACATTGGTGACATCCTAATAGTAGGCACAATGTATACGGCTGGCTGCTAGAGATGATCTGATCATAACTGTCAGAGTTTCATTTTCTACGTGGGAGTGTCAGACAAGACTTCACAGATGAAGTGACATATAAGCTCATTTTTAAGAGATGAGTAAGCATTCTCCATGTGGAAAAGGTGGCAGCTGGAGCTCATTCTAGGGAACAGCATTTGCAAACCAATGTCATAAAAAGGTCTGGGCTGGGAATTGGGGCTCAGCATTGCAGTTATAGGAAAATAATGGGAAATGAGGCCAAAGAAGAAGATTAAGGATTAGATTTAAAAGTTGTTGTGGGCCTTCGTGAATCATTTGGATTTTATTCTGTTGGATAGGCAGTCAGGAGTCAGGAGTCAACTGCAATTTTTTAAGAGATGATATAGTCTACTTTATTTTTAGAGACTATCTAAGCCTGCATGAGGAGGAAAAAGATGGATACCTGGGAGATTATTTAGGAGTCTATTGTGAAATACAGGTAGGGTAAGGTCCATGACTTAGCTCAAACAGGGGTAGCAAAGAAGGAGAAGAGGATTTGGATTCCCAATGGCCACACGTGCAGCATGTCTCCAAGTGTCCCAGCTCTCAGCATGCACCACAGGCCCCAAGAGCAAGTGTTCACCTTACCTGTTTCTTCAAGGTACATTATATTAGCTGAGGTAACTTGAGTTCCATAATTCAGTGGTTAATAGAGTAGATGTTGAGTTTTATTCATTTAAGTGAGAGTCCAATGTGTATGTTGAGTGTAGTGACTTGGGAACTCATTTGACTCTTTCTATCTCCACTAGAACTTGGAGTTCTCTGCATCTAGCAGGTAGTTGTGGAAGAGAATGAATATAGAGAAGCCACACCCAAGAAATAGCATTCCTCACTTCCAGTCCCATTCCAATCCCATTCCGTTGTATGCAAAGAAGGCTGGAATATGCAACCCCTGGTTGGGCAACCACTCCCGGTGTACTTTCTGGGTCATGAACGGAGAAGCTCAATTTTTGTTAAACACCTATTTCTACCACATCTGCTTCTCTGGCCACATGTAGAAAAATCTCCAGCCCTGCTGACAACCTAAATCCCACCTAGTCACTGCATCCATCTTAAAAGTGCAGTGATGCTAAATCTGCCCCCCACCCTGACATTGTCTGGATAGGGTCCCTCATTGTTCAGAAAACTTCCGGGCTAAAAGGCAGATTGTTGACCTCCTAATATAAGTTGATGGGTCAGATTTGGAATAATTGCATTCAAAGTTACTAATTGGAAAAAGGAAGAATGAGCAACCATTGACCTAGAATATGGAAGAAATCCCTAGTAGATAATTGTTAACGACTCCATGCACTGGCAGTGGACCCCTTTGTTGAGCCCTGAATTTATGGAAGAACCTTGTTCATTATTCTCTATAGCCCTGGACACTCTCTAGGAGGCTCTAAATTGTCCATCACTCCCCATGGCGAGTAACATTGTTGGGGAAGTGGACCTTTCCTGGAATGTACATTACCTTCTCAGCCTGCGTTTTCCTCATCCAAGTATGGATGCCTAGAGGTTGTTTTATAGCCACTGTTGTTTTTTTTTCCCCCTTTAGGTTTAGCACTTAATTTCTTTGACAATACAATTCCCTGAAAATCTTCATAGGTTACTTATCTATTTACTTTCTGTTAGTAATACTACAATTACAAGGAAAGTTTTTTCCCATTCATACTGCTGGATCCTTCTTCATTTCTTTGCTCAGGTCTCAGCCACAGATATCTCAAGTGTTTACTTTTTGGTCATCTGAAAAATAGGCTTGGGTATTTAGACAATTTCATTAATGGATATTTGTGGCAAGGTTGTCTCTTTGTTTAACTGGGAAGTCAGAGTGGCCGTTGGTTGCACAAAACCTTTTTCCTCATCTTGATAGTCCTTGAAGCACAAGCTATTCCAGCTTTATAAGGTTTTACATTTTTAGACTTTGAATATTACCCCTTATTCTTGTTTTCAAACTAGCAGTTCTTTCCAAAGTTCATCGATTATTCTGTAATATTTTGCTATAGATTGTAGGGAGCAACTGTCACATTCCAAGTCTTTCTGGCCATTTCCTCTAGAGCTGCAGATTTGTCCTCCACTTTTCAGGCAGTTTTTCTAGGACATAATTAAGGCTTCAGAATTCTAGACTTCTATATCTGTTTCCTTGATCCTGGTTAGGGCAACATATTTAGGATTTTTTTTAAAGGCAGCACCTCCATTCACAGTACCAATTTCAGAATAAGTTAGGATAATGCCAACTGCTGCAACTAACTCTAGAATGTTAGTAATTCAATATAAATTCCATTTCTCACCCATAACAATCAAATGAAGAAAGCCCAGAAGAGACATTCCCACTTTTAAAACATTTGGTTCAGATGTGACATCCCTCCTGCTTATATGCCATTGCTGAGGATGATATGCCACTTGCACCTAGATGCAAGTGGCTGGGAAATGGAATTCCTGGCTCAATAGGAACTTTCAGGGACAGTTTTCTTTAGTGAAGGTGAAGCATACATTTAGATAGAACAATTAGCCATCCTTGCTGTGGCCATCTTCCTTTAAGATGTATTGGGGTGGAGAGGAAGGGGCATGAATTAAGTTCCCTCACTAGTTGACCCATGCTGTGGATGGCATCTCCCCCTCCTCATTCCTGTCTTCTTGTTGGCTCTCTGCCCGGACTTCTAGGGCATCTTCCTCTGGGACATGTCTTCCTTCATTCTCTAAAGTAACACTATTATAAGGCTCTCGTATATAACAGACTCTGGCTGAGTGAGTGCTTTAGGATAAAGGATGGTAATTATAGTTCAGACAAGAAACTAATTCTAATTAAATGCTAGATGCCATTGCTCTTAGAATGTATTTACCATTTCTCACCACAAGGGCTTTCCCACATGCTCATTTCTCACTGGGATCCAGATAATAGCTGTTTGCTAGGTCTTCCTGTTCCTTGAGACACTTCCTCCCATCTCTTCACAAAATTTTCAAGGTGTTCTTTCTCAAGGTGCTAGTGGATGTCTCCAAAAGTCAGAGATAGTTCATTATGCAGAACAATTTAACTCTTATTTCTCTCTGACTTCCACAAGGGTGCTTGCCTGTAGTAGCCAAATAGTTTATTATGTTTTTTCCAAAACAAAAGATGCCATTTATATTGCATAGTCTAATTGGTTTGAAATTATAGAGAGTTTTTAAAAGACACTCAGCAAATATTTATTTATTTTATTTTATTGAGGAATCGAGTTGTTGTACAATCATAAATGCATATAAAGTAACAATATGGTATACTTTTGATCCTAAACCATAGTTACCCCTACATTACCCACTTCCCAGTCTCTTGATTCTTCTATGTTATGCCCCTATAATAGATATAAATGTCCATATATGTGTGTGTATGTATGTGTATATATGTATATGATTGTGAATTTTCCTGAATTAAATGATTGCATAAGTATTATCTGACATATTTATTAAGCATTTTTCAAATGTCAAGTACTCTGCTGAGCCACAAGGTTAAGCAACCTTGGTCCTTACCCTCATATGACTTATAATCCGTGTGAAAGCAAACGTGGAGCTCCAGGTCCCCTCTAGTGCCAGTTGTGGAGTCTTTCCTAGGTCTGAACCATTGATGATTCTTTGAGTTATGAACTGCTTTGAAAGAAAAGGCCAGAAACTGCACGTAGTCTGTGGTGTGTTAAATTGGAGGATTTGAGACACTGTGCTGCCGTTATTTCCCAGAGAGATGTTTTTTGCTCTGCTCTTGTCACCTGCCTTATTTTTTTGCAGACTCTAGAACTTGAACTATTTGGTTCTTTTTATGTTCTCTCCTCCTGTTTCTAACAGGATAAGCCAGTCCTAAAAGGAGATAAGCCAGGTAGGAGAACATGGCATCTTGGAGGAATGGAGCCAATGGCCAATGATAGTCCACATAGTTAGCTGATTAGACTTGAGGAATATCAGGGCATGCCTGGCTGAATATGGGAGAGGGTGTCTGGGGCAGGCACTGTTTGGGCATTTGGACAGGTGGGATTAATGTGGTCTAGCCCCATAAGCTCAGAATGCTCTGGTTTGTGAGGACATGGAGTTTAGAAGAGGTCTCTCTTATTGGCTAGCAGGTGTCCACCTTGTTTATATTTCCATTCTCAGGAAAACCAGGTGATGGTAGCATTATTGGTGAAGGGATTTAGGTACAATTTAAGTCCATTTCTTATGCCATCACCAAACTACCCACCCGCCTTTCCTGGACTTTACTATGACTCCATAATAGGATTTTTAGCTTCCTTTCTTGTCCGTTTAATTACTTTGGTACTTTACTTTTAAATCCGATCATGTCATCCATGTGCCTAATGACCTTAAATGATTTCCTTCCTTCCCTCCTACACCCCCATTCTATTTCTTTCCTTGTTTTTTTGTGTTTTTTCACTTCTCTTTCTTCCCCCTTGCTCCCTCCTCCCTCCTTCTCCCCCCTCCCTTTAGTTTTTCGGTCTAATGATGAACCACCAAACCAGTGGCCCTGTACCTTTTATATTCACGTCCTCTTTACATTCTTCTTAACAAGGATCACGTGTTCCTGGAATCTGGGAGGCACTAGCATCTGTAATTGAAGGTCAAGGTTTATCACTGGTGTAACAGAAGGGGCTGGAGGATAGGAATGCAGATAAGACAAAACAGGGCTTCCAATAGAATTTTTCTGTCATCTCTATTAAGAACAGAACTTATTTCTTATTTAAGAACAGAACCCAGCCTCCCCACTCCACAGGAAGACTTCGATTGGAACTTGATGAAAGTGTTCTATATCTGTGCTCTCCAGTACAAGTAGCCACTAGCCACATGAGCTGTTGGATACTTGAAATGTGACTTGTGACATTGAGAAATTGAATTTTATATTTATTTGAAGTCAATTTAAATTTAAATGACCACATGTGGCTAGTGGCTACTATACCAGATAGCGCAGGTCTAGACTATTATTAGCATGAACTAATTCAGGAAGCCCTAAGTTTCAAAAGAGTATGGTTTAATTTCTAGAAATAGCCATTTACAGTGCATGGCGGCCTCTGATTTACCATATGTAAACTTGTCCGCACTCTGGTGCCCAGGGCCTGCTTAGAAGGGGTTTGGATGTGATGTCTCTCGGTTTCTAGCAGTAGGAATTGTTCTTTATAGATGGCATTTCTTTCTTTGCTTGAGCCACACAAAATGTAAACCAATATACAAGTATAGAGCATTATCTTTGTGTCTACGTAATATGATCTTAAATGCTTTCTCATTCCTACTTACTCCAAAAGGACTTTTCTTTTGTACTCTTTCCTCTCTCCCCTTTCTCTATTCTCATTTCCTTTTTAACCCTAAAATAACACAAACACACCTCTGTGTTCTTTATAAGTTTCCTTTTCTTTTGCATATTGATTTCTTTTGTACCTATTTACAAAAGCTGCTTTATTCCGTTCAGTCACTGGAAAAAAAGAACAAAAATAAGTAAACAAAACTGATTTAAAAAATCAGACCATTAACACAAACACACACACACTCCAAAACGATGATAATTCTTGACTGCCAGCTAATGCATTTTGAAGATATTTTTAAGATGACAGTTTCAATATTAATTATGTGAAGAATGTAAGGTACAGTATTGACCTGAATTTTCCCCCTATTTATCACCTAGGATATATTATAGTTGCTTTTGAACCTTTGAAGGTGCCCATTTGTCTGACTCTCGAGTTCTTTGCCCTTATCCTCACATGTAAAAGCTTTCCAATGAGTTAATCTCGAATATGAAAGTGGGACTTTAGAAGGGAAAATTCTGACATATGATAGTAAAGTAACGTTTAAAAAGGAAGAGTCTATCTTGACTCCTTTTTCTCCTAGTCTGCACAGCTCAGAACAAATGGGTCCAGGGGCTTTCTTGCTAAATGTCTCTAGTTCATAAAATCATGATTATTAATCAGACTATCATTAAATATTAATTTACTTTTGAGATAAATGTCACTTTAAATTTGGAATCCTGGCTTTTTCTAAATCTAAGGAGAGCATTTTCATTAGGCTTTATAGAAAGAGTGCACATAGAAAGCTTAGACCATTAAAAAGCTGCTTCTTAAATTTGGCTTCTGGTTTGATTCAGGCCCAGCAAAATACTTGGTTTCCAGCAAAATAAACACAGCTTGTAATCAGATACATGCAGCTGAATTAGAACATCATACTAAGAGTTTTTGCTATTTAAAAAAAAAAATCTGTGGAGCCATTTTCTTGTAGCTATTTGTATATTTGGAATACAGTATTTGAATAGGTAGCACTTGTTTAATACATGTCTTTTGAGTAAATTAATATGACCTTAAAATTCCTAACAGCAGCTGGGGGAGTCCATAAATGAAGATTCTATTCCATAAAGCCTCATAAATTAAAATATCTACATCCCTTGCTAGAATCTTGTATTAATTTCTCTTTCTGTGTAGCAACATGTATAAATCAAGTAGAAAGCTTCAACTAGGTGCATCTTTTGCTTCACATTTTTCTTGTCTATTATTTCAATATTGCATGTATTTTTGGTGCTCTGAGGTAGCAGGGTCTAATGAAAGGAACTGGGGTTCAGGAGCTTTGACTACTAGCTCTGATGTTGAACAGACCCTGGGAAGATTCTTTAAATCCACTGATGTTTGCACAGTTAGAGTAAGATCCTATTAAATACTATGATACTGTGTGTGACTCCCTCCCCTACCCGCCTCAATGGGGATTGAACCCAGAGGTGCTTGATCACAGAGTCACATCCCCAGCCCATTTTTTTTTTAGTTTGAGACTGAGTCTCATTAAGTTGCTTAGGACCTTGTTAAATTGCTGAGGCTGGCTTTGAACTTATGATCCTCTTGCCTCAGCATCCCGAGTTGCTGGGATTACAGGAGTATGCCACTGTGCCTGGCCAAATGCTGTGAATATTTTATTTTTAACATTTAAAAATATTTTAAGAGTCTATTATGACTGTAAATCTTGAATACTAGGACTAATAGCATTACTTCTGAAAATCTCATACCAAAAATGTTTAGTTTTAAAAATATAAAGCTTCAAATATTTTTGACAATCTTATCATCTCTTATCCCTAAGAAAATTGTAACATACAAAGATTTTATTCATGCCAGGTAGGCTAAGGGGTAGAAGTGACAATATAGGAATCACTTGGGGTTCTCTTCTTTGTTCTACATAATTCTAGGAGGATTGCTCAATATTGCTCAATATTGATCCTATATTTCCATTTTCTTTATCTTTCTAAGGCGTCTAGATTCCTGCCATTCAAGGAAAATCCCCAGTCTTATAAAGTTAGGAATGTGGGCTTTGGGTTAAAATAATGTTGGGTTGGAACCTTGGCATCAACACTTACTGCCTAGATAATCTTGGTCCAGAAACTTGCCTTTCTGAGCCTCAGTTTATCTGTAAATAAATGACACTAAGTTATTTCTGGACTCCAATGTGGGAGAAATAATGAGATATCTCATCATCAGAATTAAACAGAATCAGCATAGCGACTGCACTAAATAATCACTCAATATTTCGTAGATGATGAAATTGATAATTATTAACAAAGTTCACAAAGAAAATGAGGTCATAACTTTGGCTCTCTTTCAGAAAAACTCCAAGAATATCCCTACCTTCTAGGAAATGTAAATCTTCCTTCTGGACATTTTGATTTTAAGCTGAAATAAAAACCAAATTATAAATCTGAATCCCATTATAGGATCTTATTTTATCCTAACGTGGCTCTTGCATTATAATCCTAAGTAGATGAGACTTGCAAAAGTGAAAAAGAATGCTTTAAATACCATCCTATCTAAATCTAGAACAATTAGATCTTTTCTTGAAGAATATACAGTGAAAAATAATATAATGACATTACAGAATTGAGAAAAAATAAAGAAAAGCCATAGTTTCACCATCCAGAACCATGATGCTCCTTTCACTCCCTTCTTACCAGAATTATCCTTTATTTCTAAATATTTTCTCCCTTGTTCCAAAGTAACATTCCCTATTAGAAAGTTGCAACCATTATTTTTATGACTTTTCCACACTGTTTTTCAAATTATTTATTTCAAGATTGTATCATCTGGTATAAATCACATGAACTCAGGGCTTCAGTCGGTCCATCTGTGGTCCCTAATTTTCACATTTTTATTTTAGAAACTGTTGATGGAAATCAATGAGTTCATTTTCCTCATCAAATGCTTTTTTGATATTGTCTTATCAAATTGTGCTAAATTGTATTATTGGCAGTAAATTTAACATCTCAAGATTCATAGTTGCTAGCAGGTCATCTCATCCATCTGCCTTACATTCATACCATTAATTATTTATTATTGTTGTAGATCTCTAGCATTTTGCACAACAGAGACACATGGTAGGTTAAGAGAGGGGGCAGGGGCAAGGGGAGGAATAATTATACAGTGCCATACACAGATGGATGCTTTAAAAATGCTGCTTAATTATCCTCACTGATGACAAGGGTGGATGGAAAACACTGTTGACAAGGGATATGGAGACAGTGGTGTCTACAGTTGAGGGAACCTTTTCCCTTTCTACCTAATGATGATCGGAGACACCTGTGACTATTTCTTATTTTTAAATGAATTCCATTAGTACTACTAATGTGTCACAAACTGGTTTTTTTTACTAGAACTTAGGAATCATCATTTTGAATATATTTTTCAGATATACTCTTTGAATCAGAGAGAAAGAAAGAAAAGCTATGCAAGGATGTGACTATGCTGTTTCCTAAGCGGATTTTGGCAGTGGTGTGCTTTGATTCTGAAGATGAGTTGTCCAAGTGCCTTGGAGCTGCTATAACAAAATCCTGTAGACTGGGATATTTATAAACAACAGAAATGTATTGCTCCCAGTTCTGCAGGCTGGGAAGTCCAAGGTCAAGGAGCCAGCAGATTTGATGTTTATCGAGGACCAGTTTCTCTTTGATGGCATGTTCTCTCTTGCTGTGTCTTCACATGATAGAAGCAGCCAAGCAGCTTTCTGGAGCTTTAATTATGACATTAATTCCATGAATGAGGGCTTGGCTCTCATGACCTAATCACCTCCAATCAGATCTCACCTCTTAATATGTTGTAAGATTCAACATGTTAATTTTGAGGAAACATAAACATGCAGACTGTAGCATATGACCACCTATGTGTTATACTAAGAACACATTGGGAAAGATTTATAACTTACACATTAAATTAATCTCCTAATTGAAATACATCTCTGCCTATATTTCCATTGTTATAGGGTTATGCCTTGGAGTCTTCACCTGGCAATACATTATATTATCTGGAAAGAGAAAAGATCATTGTGGAAAGGCAAAAACTCGCCTTTAAAAATCAGACTCAATTGAGACTCACTAACTTTTACCTTTTTATCTTTTCTTTACTCTTTTAATGATGGAAATTTAATCATATTGGCTTTTCTGGTAAGAATATCTTTCCTAGGAGTGGTTGAGTAGGGTTTGAGAAATAGAAAATTCACTTTTATAAAATTACAACTGTAAGAAATTGACCAGAGTGAACTTTTCCCCATCTGTCCAGTGGACTATGTGGATGAGTAGTACTCATATCAAAACCCTAAAGATCTAGTTGAGAGCATCAACAGAGAACCTACAGAATGGGAGAAAATTTTTGCCTGCTACACCTCAGACAGAGGGCTAATATCCAGAATATATAGGGAACTAAAGAAACTAAAATCCAAACTCGCAAAAAATCCAATCGATAAATGGGCTAAAGAACTCAAAAGGAACTTCTCTCCAGTGGAAGTCCAGAAAGCCCATAAATATATGAGAAAATGCTCTACATCATTAGTTATAAGGGAAATGCAAATCAAAACTTCAATGAGATACCACCTCACTCCTGTTAGAGTGGCAAAAATGAAAAATACAAACAACGACAGATGCTGGAGGG